>JAWZYV010020249.1:0-20783 GCA_038373885.1 Cheiracanthium punctorium | reverse complement strand
TTTTTCATTTTAAATATAATTGTAAGGATAAAATTGTAAGGAACTTAAAAGGAAACCGGCAGTTTCGTGTAAACGGAAAAATCCGAAAGCCGATGCTACATGCAGTCAAGAGCAGCAAAATAATTAACTGTATGTATAGAAATCTGGCCATTGTGATGAGAAATTCTTCCAAAACAATGGGTATTTTTTATGATGTAAAATTTAGCGATCGTTAAAAATCAGTCGTTTCTAGAATTTCGTATTTATCTGTAAATTTACAAAAAAATTTGAAAATCTTACGAGGGGCTGAAAGCCAGCTAGGTAGGGCTCAGCCCCCGTAGCCCCCCCCCCTCTGGTTACGGCCCTGGATGAGAGCGGTATTTTTTTTCCGTGTACGCATGTAGATTGTTCTTTTCTTTCGAACAAGAGTTAAGTTGTATATGTATTGCCTCTCGAGAAAAAACTTCGCCTCGAAAAAAGAGTAAGGGCTTAGTGTTTTCCCTTGTTGCCAGAGAAAAGAAACAGTGTGCCACTTCTTGGATTTGTCCTGCAAAAATGTGCAGCTTTTCTCGTGTGGAGGTATCTGGAATAAATTTTTGTTTTATCTTCGCTAAAAGTACTTCGTCCGCCAACCCAAACAAAAAACAGGGCCTTATTATCGCATGGGCAAATCGCGACTTTGCCCAGGGCCCCAGGCTCGAAAGGCCCCCCAATTTCAAATGTTGTTCTGAAATATTCTTTTTTATATCGAAATTTTATAAAAAAAATAAAACAAATGTAATAGGTGGGGGCCCCCATATTCACCGATGCCCGGGGCCCTTGTTGGTCATAATCGCTCAATGACCAAAAAACAAAACAGAAAAAAAACAGCGAGGCAATTGCCAATTTACATGCGTTGGACGGAAAGAGATGTTAAAATAAAAATAAGTTATCTGTACAAACAAAATTAAACTTTTTTATTTAAAACGAGTGCGGGCAACCTTTTGGAAAGTGGCAGGCAAAACTTCAATGTGTCAGTGAAGTCGCGGGCCGTATAATTGGGATTTATATAGAATTTTGAATGGTTTTTATAGGCTGACGTACCAAGTCTCAGGATTTTGGCCTGAGTCTCTCGGGCTTTTTGTTCCTATTTCGTGTTCCAGATTTGCAGGATCAGTTCTTGTCCCTTTCGTGCTGTTCCAGGCTCACAAACCTGAAAACATTTGATTTGAAATGATGTAGCTAAAGTTGCTTTAAAAAATTAAATTACACAAATGAAGTCTCATTATTTTTATGCTCATTGCTTATCTAGAAATATGCTGGAAATTTTAAAACTGTAGGAGATTAATAAAAGAATTTTTTGTTACAGTTTATTGGAATGGTTTATCTCATTTCTGTCTTCACTGATGTTTAATAATTTCTAATATTTCTCTGGCGAATGTTTGAAATTAAATTTAGTTAGGTACATAATATAACTCAAGTAATGCGATACTGCTAAATTTACATGGACACGCATAGTATTTAAGCAAAATATTGATTATGTAAGCATTTTATGCTGAAAATATTTATACATAAGTAGTAATTTCAGGCTAGCGGGGAATCTCAGTCCTTTTTATTTTGAAATTTCGGCATGTCTGTAATGTAGTGTTTTGATACGTTCTACCGGCTGGATCAAAAACCTAGCTGGGCATCACCATGGCACAGTAGTTATGTCACTGAAAATGGTAGACGGCCGAAGTGTAAAGGTCACGGGTTCGCGTGGCTGTCGATCTAATCTCCTGGAGTAGGTTTTCTCGAGATGTAACGTAAATACGCTTTAGAACCCCGTGGAAAGTCTTCTTACCAAGGCACTCCCCATCCTTGGCTGCTCACCCTAGCGTAGTGTTGCCATAATCACACAAACGTCAAAAGCCGGGCTGGATGCATCCGGTCCTAGGGCCCGAAGTTACACATATATGTTTTAAAATTTTTTAAAGAGTAGTCATCGATATCGGGTATCAGCGTCAGCTGCTCTTATATAATTGTTTTATTTTATTTTATTTATTTTGGTGGGGGGGGGTAATTTTTAAGGTATATATATATTTTAATAATTTTTTTAATTATAAACCTTAGACTGTTCTTACTCAGAATAAAGAAACTAAACTACTTAACTTGTGGTTTGAAAAGGGCGTACTTTTTCTTTTCTTCCGTTGACGAACAAAGAAATGAAAAATCATAATTGCGAATGATAAACCGCAAAACTGAAGTCCGCCCTTTTCTGACCCAAGGTCACATTGGTGGCGCTCTATCCATTTCCCACCTAATAAAACGGACCCAATCCGACAGATAAATCGGAAAGTGAATGGCCTTAGTGATAGTTTCTTAGTGAGTTTTTAAAAAATGAAAAACATAATTATTTATTTATATTTTTGATGCGGGAGGGAAATATTCACTGTACATGATCATCAGCTTTTTGAAACAATATGTTCAGAAGAAATGAACATCGGGGTTACAAATCGAAATTCGTGAAAAAACAAAAAATACAATTTTCTGGCAACATTTAACGGTGTTATTCGAAAAAAATCATGTGATTTTGGTACATAATTACAAATAAACTAATTACGCCAGGCACTTCAAAATTTTGAAACTGTCTCTTTACAAGCTGTATTACATACTGCGAAGACAGGCCAATCTGTATCAGTTTCAATATTTTTAGAAAAAATTCTTAAAAATCGGAAATTTTCGCAAAGCGTGTCACTCTTCGAAAAATCTTGCAGCTCAAATCAATGTTTAAGAATTTTTTCTGAAAATTTCACAAAAGCCACAGCGTTTTCGCTTATCGTAGTGTGTAAAACAGCTTATGAAGAACCATCTGGAATTTTTTGGAGACCATGGTGCTATTAGTTTATTTCAATTTGTGTACCAAGACTAAAAACAGAGTTCTTTTTTTTCGAAGAACAGCCTTAAAAAATTATGGGGAAGAAAATAGATGACATAAGAAATTTACGTGATTGGTCTCAGGTTAGCTCTTCTGATGCAAATGTTAACGTTAGGAGTGAAACAATTGGTTTCATCAATCGCATGAACTTCTTTTAATATCCAGTGTTAGAAAAACACTCGCTTTTCCCTTACGAAGAAATTGTATTTCAGCTAGTAATAAATATAATTAAATTAATTTTAGCTAGTAAAAATATTAAATTTGTTTTGTCGTACACTGTTAATAGAAGTACTTCAACACTTCACCGCATACAGTAGAGCTAAATTAGTTGCAACCTTTTAATGGAAAAACGTTGAACCATGATTTGGCACTATCGAACCATGATTAGGTGTTCCATTGATGAGTTTAAGTATCAAATCATGGTTCAACGTATCTATATAGAAAGGTTTCAGCTAATCTACAGTAAATTAGCTGCAATCTTTCTATGGAGAAATGTTGAACTATGATTTGTTGCTTAAACTGGTCAAAGAACAGGGTTTCTACAGACCTGGAAAGTCAGGGATTTGGGAAAAAAGTCAGGGAAATTTAAAGAAATTGAAGAAAGGTCAGGGAAATGCAAGAATTTTTGAATTTTGCTGCAAAATCAAGAAAATACTTTCTGTTTGAACCTAATTGTAGAAATTGTTTTATTTTCATTTTCTTATTGAACCTTATAAATAATTTTAAAATGTGTCCTTTATTAACATATCTTGTTCAGTTGAAATAATCTTAATTTTATCCCAAATTATTATCAAACATGGTTTTTGTTAGAATCCACTTATTTCAAATAATATTTTTGTGTATATTGATTTTATTATTATTATTATTTGTAAAAAAGGGGGGCAAAATATATACAAAGTTATTAATTAAAGGATGTAATATTAAAAATAGAAACACAAAATTCAGAAAAGCACGCTAGATAAAACATCAGGGAAGAGCATGATAGATGTCAGGGAAGCAAAAGCTGTGAAATCTGTAGAAACCCTGAAGAACCAAAATATGGTTGCACGTTTCTCCATTGAAAGGTTGCATCTAATTTACCTCTATTGTATGGTGAAATGTAGAACTACCTCTATTAACAGTGTACTAGAAATGCCGATGAACCGGAAAAGATTCGAAACCTTTTGTGTCTCCCTGTACATACGTTTACCCTTCCTTGACAGCAGGTCAAGAGATTTAAGACCCTATCTCCATTCCCCACCTAATAAAACTGACCCAGTCTGAAAGATAAATCAGAAAGCGAATGTGTTGCCTGGCTGGAAATTTAGTATACGAAAAACTGCGTTTATTAAAGTCAACATAAACATCTTTATGAGTAGAGAAAATCTCAGAAATCTTTATCTTGGAGGAAGAGGAGGAAAAAATAATAAATAAATAAATAAAGTAAAAGACTTTATTGTGGGCAGATGCTATATAAACCCGCTTCCGAAAACTTTCACTGAAAATTCTCCATCTTTTTCTAGGAGAAAAAAAAAAAAAAAAGAATAAAAATTTCTAGGGGGTATTATTCCTTTTATTCCGAACAAGGGAATAGGGGAGTTTTTCTGCTTTTTCTTTTTTTTCGTCTGCGCAAGGCACAGAGTTTTCCCAACGGGGGAGGCGATAGTCTGTATAAGGAGTTTGGAAAAACTTTGAAATGTATGTAAGCGTTTCGTGAAATAATTCGTCCATTTTCTTCGATGGTAAGCATGTGAGAATGGATGGACGTTGTTCCTTGTAATGATGTTTCTTTTGAACTCGTGTAAGAACTCTTTGTTGTTCATTTTAGAAACGGTGATGCTCTTTACCGGGTTTTTAAGACTCTACCCCAATACGTCGGTTTCTGCGAAAAAAAATTCAGAATGTAGCTTATAAAGCTGTGCTGCACTGAATTTTTTTAGCACCAGAATGCTATTAATTTCTGCCAGGTTTTTTGTGTAGACACTTTTTCCTACAATTAGCGCTTCGAATCACTTTTCAAATGTGTGGTGTGGTTTTTTTTAATATTATTATGAATTGTGTGGGGTTTTTTTTATAAATATATTTCGAGTATAGCTAGAAAACACCTGGCGAATATTGTAAAATAGTTTTAGTAGGCGATTTTGAAATAGATTTTAATTCCGAAGATCAGCGAAGACAAATACGGTACACTGATAGATTATGATACACTTTCCAAATGGTATTTATAAAGGTGAAGTATAGTCTGACTATGCCAGGCGGAAATTGTTAAACAGTTTTGGTAGGCGATTTCAATATAGATTTCTATTCCGAAGAAGTGTTTTATGGAACAAGGAAGAAAAATACGCTACACTCGTGGATTAGGATGCCCATTCCAAACAGTATTTAAAATGTCTACGGGATATAGTTGGAATATGGCTGGAGAAGATTGTAAAACAGTTTCAATAGGCGATTTTAAGATAGATTTCGATTCCAAAGATGTGTTTTACGGTACAAGCAAGAGTTGGTTCCTATTTTAACAATCCCCGCCCTCGCCAACCTAAAAAATCCCGCACTTTGCCGAGCATTACAGTCAGGCGTCTCTAGGACTTATGCGCAAGTTTCAACGCTCCCAAAAGAACTAGATGAAAACTACAGTGAACAAATGAGCGATAAACGCACCAGTTAAGGAATTTGAAGACACTTAATTATTAAAACTACATTAATTGGCAACCCAAAATAAATAAAATTGTAACGGAATGCTTTACTTACAGGTTGTTCCAAATCGCCATTTTAATTCTAAATTACGATTGCCACATAAATACAAAAAATGGTCGTGGTAGCTCCACATGTTTAATGATCGCTGTAAATCCCAAAACATGAAGTCTGAATGAGTCTGTAAAGCCCAAAACATGATGTGATTGTGAATATATCAAAATATTATGCTGTTATTAGTGCTTAACTTTGTAAAAGATACTTTTCATGAACAAGATTTTTTTGTTTTTGTTTTACAGATAATATACTGTTGTGTGTTTTTAAGTACCTACAAATCTACTTATATAATGCGGTACCAAAATCGGCGCTATTTCTACGCTGGAAACGGCAGCAGCTGCATGTAAACATTAGTGGAATAACAATAGCGCATGTGCAAAAATCCAAATTAACGGTTTAGTGACGTCCAATGGAGCAAGCATATACCTAGCATATGTCGCTAGATTACAAAATAACAATAATGGATATACAAAAATGCAATATCTTTTGGACTTTTTCACAGCTTTAAAATACCAAATTTACAATACTCGGCACGTTTATCGCACATAAAAGAAGTCGCCAAGCAGTGGGCTAAAGCACATTTTAGCCCCATTTCCTGTTCCTCTTATATTATTGTAACTGAAGATAGGTATTAAATAATGCAACTATACTATAAAAACATCGGGTTGCTAACTTTGGCACATTAACACTAAATGTTATTAAGCTAGAAAAGTACCCATTAGCAGAATACAGTATTTTCATAATCATTTTATGAATGGAAATGTCACCAATAATGTCTCTTCATACATTTTGCAATGCTTGTACTTGGCATCGCTACCATGGCCAACATCGGCTTTTATGATGACCCCCAAATTTGGTGGGTACTTACGTATTATGCCGGCGGTCCGCCAAAACGAGTGATTTTTTGCCAAGATAATTGGCGGACAAATTAAATTATTGATGGTTCCGAATACGATTGGCAACTGTTTGCCGGCCCATTTCATGAAAAAATAATTTGGCGGGAATGACCGCCGGGATAATACTTAAGATTTCATTTGTAGCATCCCTAACCTAAACAAATTGAATGACAAATACTGTTAGAACAAAGAAACATGATTTTTGTTCAAATGTGTACAATAATTTGGCCAACACTGCACTGAGTATAAAGAACAGTAAGGTATGGGGTGACTAAGCTGGCCGCCTTGGCGGCTAGTAATATGAAATGAATTTTAATTGGTCTTTATTTAGTATTTAATTAGAAAATACAAAAGCGTTATTTTATTTACAATTAAAATGAAAATTTAATATTCGGCCGCCGAATATTCGGTATTCGGTCTAAACTATGTTCCGAATTTTCGGCTATTCGGCCAAATCACTATTCGTTACATATCTAAATGATAGATGTGGAAAACACTATCGTTCATTCCTAGTCGGAATTGAATAGTACAGCGGTATAATCTTTTCTCGTTGCTGTTGTATATTATAATAAAAAATCTCTTTGCATGGAGAGAAGCAGAAAAAACAGGTGCTTTCAAAAAATTAAAATTTTATCATGCAGTTCTTACTACTTTCTGAAATTATCGTAGTAAATAGTTACGCTGATGCCTGATTCGCTAACTCACTGATTCTGTAACAGTTCCGGTTTCCGACTCGAAGATAAAACTTTCATCACCATTACTCAAAAAAGATTAAAAAGTTAAACACAAAAAGGGATTTTTTTCTCAGCGTAGTCTTTTTCCTCAACCCAGAGTGTTCACCTGCAACTAAAAAGGCGACTTTTGCTACTAATTTAAAGAAAAGACGACTTGGGCGACAAAAAAAAAAGTCATTTTCATATTATTTTCAAGTTTTTGACTATTTGTACCTCACTCCAGGCGACTCATTTGAAAATCAGATTTCTGTTTTTCTCAACTCCCCTTTCTTTTCAAAGTTGCGAATAGTCGTTCATTAACATTCTAATTTTTATCATTTTATTCATTCTTTCTTAAATGGAGCTAAATGACGGATGTTTATTTCTTAACTACAAAATCATGCAAAAATACCACTATTTTGGCAACTAAAATTAAGAAAATGGCTATTAAATTGGCGACTTTTGTTTATGTCGGTTAGGCGATTAATGATACAATTTTTGCCTCCTGTTCTTGGTGGACACCCTGCTTAACCTTATTTTGCACATTTTCCCTATTTACATTGCCCACTTATCTCTAATAGATGAAGAATTAAAGCATATTACCACCTTTTTGGTACATCCTGCATATAAAATCTTGTTCAGAATAGAAAAATCAATTATAAAAATAAACATGGAATTTCAAAATTTACTTTGATTTTAAAATTGCAACTTCTGTTACTGGACAAAAACTATTCAATTTAGTGTAATTATGTTTTAATCAATACGTAATTTTTTATGTATTAACTTACCTTCCCAAAGTCCTTTATCAAAATAATATTCTTCTGAATAAAAAAATAATAATAATTGTAAATAATTATTAAAATATCTTGTAATTTCTATAACTTAAAACACCTAAAAGACGTAAAAACGATGCTTTACTGTATAGACATTTATTTTATTTGTTAAAGCAAGCGTTTTTCAAGTTCATTTTTAGTTAAATCATTTTCTGTTTATTACTTTTTAATGATTGATAATGATAAGGATTCCCCGACTAGCAGTTAAGTCCTTCTTAACAGTAATTGGGAAACATCGTTATAATCGAATTATGATAGCCGTTTAAAACCATTTTAACAGTCCTAACCTTTTTTGTCCAGTTTTAGGAAGTTAAAACTACTTTTATCCAGTGTCCCCTGTTCAAAATCAGTTTTGCACCGTTAAAATTACAACCCTGATTACTATAATTTTATGGTATCATTATCGTTTTTATCAGTTGCAGAAAGCATGCTTGTCCTTGGTAATATACTTTCCTAACGTTCTTTCTTTCTTTTTTCAGGTAAGTTGTTTGTACTGTGTTTTGATGGCTGTAAGGAATATTTTTTCTCGTTTGTGTTGTGGTGAAATTAAGAATAAGAAAGGCCATGCCAACATTATGGATACACTATTATAATGGATATCTGCATGAAATTTACCTAAATAGAAAGTATATGTATTGTTAAAGGAAGAATTTTATGGTAAGTCGATACTTTTACGGTTTCCCCCCCCCCCTCCCCCACAGCCAGCTGCGTCAAAAAGAGGGGTCTCTAGATCTGTGGCACGCGATGAACGTTTCGATCGTCCGCCCTCTCGCTGGTAGTTAAGACGAGCGATGGCAACGGCTGCCCTTTTTTCAGCATTGGGCAATCTATCCAGCTGTTCTCGCATTCTTCCATTTTTCAACAGATGTCAGTGCTGTTAAAAATAATCGTGACCTTTTTTTGTACGGGAAATGACGTGCTCAATATTAAAGGATTCTCGTGGAGCCGTGTCACCCGCAACTATTTATGTAGAAATCCAATCTTCGTGACTGGCAAAAGTCAAAACGTCAGAGTTTGGTGTTCCCAGAGCGGGAACACTGCGCCTTAAAGGGTTAATTATAAGGAATAAAATGCTTCTCCACTACAGTTTTCGCAAGATCACACAGCTTCCGTAGCTCTCCGCTCTTCCACTCGAGAGAGAGAGAAATGGTAGCTGAAATTATTAACGAGAGATGAGCGTAAGCTAAGTGGAGGCAGTGACCTAATCTCTATCTTGCGGAAACGAGGAAGTCTCATCGGCTGAATAGCTGTAGGCCATGGAAGGAGGGAGCAGAGAGAAACCTGTCGTTATTGGCGTTTCCAGCTAAACTCTCCAGCGCTCGTTGTCGATCGTTCAGATCGCACCTGCTTGTATGCAGTGAGAGAACGGACAAACAAACCTGTTTTCACGGCTCTTGACCGTAAATTGAGACTGTTCTTTTCGGAAATCGTGTAGCTTTTGAACAGCTTTCTAAAGAATTGGAGTGCGCTAAAGACTCGGAGAAAATTAGAATGTCTCTTTTATAAGTTTCACAATAAACATGTAGAAGTTAAGGAACATTCAAGAAAAAATGCTGAACGTGCAGAATTTTCCAATATTTCTCTAAACAGGTAAGGCCTCGCTCCATTTTTGACGGTGACTTTTGTGATGAATTTTTCCTGAAAGTGGACAGCTTGACTGTTAGTGTAAATGATGCAACGGATATCGAATATCCGGTCAAACTTTTAGCCGGATGTCCGGTTATCCAGCAGCAGTATGCTTTCTTCTTTTTTTGTTTTATTTTGACTAGTTTTCTTTTTTCTTTAAATTTTCTCATTGGTTTCAAATGATTTAATTCAAAAATCAGAAATCCTGTTGGGATTGTTTCCATAAATTGAGCATCAGTTTTACTGCAATTAAAGTCATACAAATAACATTGTCATGGATGTTCTTCCTCAAGATCATTGAGCTATTACTTTTTTCTTTAAATTTTATGATTAGTTTGAAATCATTTAATTCAAAAATCCTGTTGGGATTGTTTCCATGAATCGAGCACCAGTTTTACTGCAATTGAAGTCATACAAATAACTATGTCATGGATGTTCTCCCTCAAGAGTTAGATAAATATCTTAAAAGATAAGTTCTTGAAAGAAAGACATCTCTAGTTAAACTGTTGGAAAATGAATGTAACAAATTTCCTGTACAATAATTTCTTCCAGTAAGAATTTACTACAATCTTAAAAAAAAAAAAAGATAGAAGTACTCCCCCCCCCCCTTTTTTTTCTGTACATGTTAAAAATACATTCTAAAAAGTATTGAAAACAAAATATTTTCACGAAAATTTGTTTTTTCGCATTTTTTTATTATTGCAGTTTTTAAAATTTATTCATTTATTATGCTTATTTATGTTATTATTTCTGTGTATATAATGTTAAGCCGTATGCACTGCCGGATATTTGTAATATCCGACTACTGCCAATTATCCGGCATAGTGGCCGAATGCTCCGGATATTCGTTGCATCCAGGGGCGTAGCAAGAAATTTTTCATGGGGGGGGGTTACGACTACTGCAACTCATATATATGTATACATATGTGTGATAATGTAGTGAAGTATATACATTTTGTATGGCAAAAAATTTCTCATGGGGGGGTTATGACCCCCTTAACCCCCCCCCTTGGCTACGCCTCTGGTTGCATCCCTGGTTAGTGTCAGTCCATAGTGCGGTGGGTAAAAGAAGCCTTATGAATTTTTTCTGAAAATTTCACGAGACACGCAGCTTCACTGTTAGTGTTAGTGATGCAACGGATATCAATTTGGCCGGATACCGAATATCCAGCCAAACTTTCAACCGGATATCCGGTTATCCGACAACAGTATGTTCATTTTTTCGAGTGTTTAACATCTATGGTTTGGTTTTGAAGCTGTTCTCAAAAGTCCTGTGTGCCGACGATCACTCTTGAGGCGCAACCCTTTCCCAATGCTGAAAAAAGGGCAGCCGTTGCCATCGCTCGACTTAACTACCAGAAAGATGGGTGACGATCGAAACGTTCATCGCGTGCCACAGATCTAGAGACCCTTTTTTGACGACAGCTGGCTGTGCCGTTCTCGTGGGGCTATGTCACCCGCAACTATTTTTATAGAAATCAAATCTAGTCAGCTGCCGTCAAAAAAGGGTCTCTAGATCTGTGGCACGCGATGAACGTTTCGATCGTTCGATCCATTGGGTAATGGTTGTGCTTCAAAGCAGGGGCGTAGCCAGAAATTTTTCGTGGGGGGGGGTTACGACTACTACAACTCATATATATGTATACGTGTGTGTGACAATGTAGTGAAGAATATACATTTTGTATGGCAAAAAATTCCTCATGGGGGGTTTTGACACCCCTATCCCCCCCCCTTGGCTACGCCCCTGCTTCAAAGGGTTAAACTTTGGGGCACTCAGATCACTCACTCAAGGTACCCCTGTATCTCTAACGTCTCCTTGCGCAGTATCGCACCAAAACGCTCCTCTCTGATCCGCCAATCATTTCCTATACCGTCCCCGAAATGAACGGAGAAGGAATAGAAATGTCTCGTTAACATCGAGCCTTTCATAGACGCGCACCACTTAACAATAAACTCCTTTTCAAATATTATACGGACAGGGCTGCTGCTTTGCTTATCGCTGGAGCGATCGATACATCACAGGACCGCTTGTCCCCGCTTTTTTAAATTATCCTGTCTCCCCGTCGTACAGTGGAATGTATAAAAAATGAAAATCAATAACTCAGGCCCCAATTAAGGTCGGGTTTTTTTTGTCGAGGATTCCTTAAAGGAGTGTTGGAAAGTCGGTGACTGGCGAGTTATTCGCCGTTGTGGAAAAAAACTGATGTGGACTAGAGATGAGTTCGGGCTCATTTTTTGAAGCCCGAGCCCGAAGACTTTTAATCCGAGCCCGAGCAATATTATTTAAGTTGGAGCCCGAGCCCGAAATTTCAGCTAAAGACAAATAAAATGAACTACTTCATTAATAGGATACAATAAATTTTGGAGCTTCACACACCTTCTAGTCTCCCGTGCCGCTATTTTTTTTAAATAAGTGCACGTAAATCTATTGGATAGTGCATATAAATCGTATGGGTGCATATAAGTGCATATAAATCGTATGGGATAAGTAAAATCTATTTATCCCATGAATCACTTTTTAAAATCTGTTTCAAGGAGTATGTTCAACAAAGGAGAAATTTTTCCCGAGCCCGAGTCGGGCCCGGGCTCGGGCTCGGGCTGAGCCCGTCTCATCTCTAATGTGGACAGTAGTGATGCAACGGGTATCAGTTTGGCCGTATTTGGAATATCCGGCAGCAGTATGTATTTTTCCTGTTTTTATTTTCGCAAGTTTTTCTAGATTATTCAGCTATTACTTTTTTTTTTTTTTTTTTTGTTAAACTTTCTCACTAGTTTCGAATCATTTAATTTAAAAATCAGTAATCCTTTTGGGATTGTTTCCATGAATTGAATACCAGTTCTACCGCAATTGAAGTTGATACAAATCATAATGTCATTGATGAATCAGCTCTCCTTCAACAATTAAATAAACATCTTACAAAATCAGTAATAGAATGAAAAGCATCTCCATTCAACTGTTAGAAAATCAATTCGATGAATTTCCCTACTTTATAAAGGGAAAAAAAACTTCTTTCAAAACCCAGCAGTACTACAGCAAGTAGATTATTCTCGCAACCATCGCCAATAATAATAATAAAGTAACCAAATTCTACAAAGAATGGTAGTACTAGTGTTTTTGCGCCATAATTTACCAAACTTAAAAAAAAAAAGATTGAAGTGCTTCGTTTTTATCTCAGTTTTCTCTCTATATACATGATAAAAATATATTCTAAAAAGTTTTGGAAACAAAATATTTTCATAAAACTTTGTTTTTCTCATTTTTTTTATTTTCAGTTTTTAGAATTTATACATTTATTACGTTTATTTATATTATTTCCCAGTATGTAATTTTAGGCCGGATGTACTGCCGGATATTTGTAATATCCGGCTACTGCTAATTATCCGGCATTTTTGCATGATAGACCGGATGCAGTATGTTTGCGGGATATCCGTTGCATCTCTAGTGTACAGCACGTGACTTTCTTGTACAGACGGACGTATATAGGAAGTGTTAAGGGGTCTTGACCCCCACTTAGTGTCTGCACAAACGCTAATTGTAGCCAAATATTCACCTTTTGAATCCATCGCTTAAAGTAGTATAAGATATAAATTTTGAAAACTTCATATTAAAATTTTAAAAAATTACATTAATTTTGCAAATTTTATTATTCAGTGCGTAGCAAACCCAATTTACTATAAAGAATTTAAATATTTTTAGTGCTATTTAAAATTTTACACTATATTTAAGTGAATTTTACGTGTTAATCAAATTTTATACACTGTAATAAATACTTGTAATTTTACCACACATATTGCTTTAAAATGATTAGCACAAAAAGCTGCAGCTTTGGGATACAACACTGTGTGATGTAAATCCACGCAGGAAATGACGTTATGACTAACGTGACCATTTATTTTTTCTTTCAAAACGGGACATTAATAATTTTTTTTTTAAACCTTTGTTAAAACACACGTATGCTATAGAAAATAGTGCAAGACGTACGCTTCGGGTAGTACTTGGGGTTGGACCTTCTTCGACTTCAAAAACACCAACCCACACAAGGCAGGAAGGTAAGAAAGTGAGAAATGTAAACAAAAGAGCACAGAAAAAAGGATGTTGTCTTTTGGAAGAAAACAAATTTTTAGTAAACCAGAGTGAAAAGAGAGAATAAAGTGAAGAATGGGGCGAAGGAATAAGCAAAAAAGGAACATAAGTTTTAAAAAATAAACAAATTAAAAATTAAATAAATTTAAATAGTTGACTAAAAAAGAACATTAAAATAACAAACACATAAACAATACATTCCCGCGCCCACCCTATGATCATAAGGAGGTAAAGAAATAAGAAAAGGGTTTACGAAAAACAGTAGAGAAAGTGTTAGCATTTTTAGAAACAAGGATATCAAAAAAGATAAAGAATTGTTGCACTCTTGTTCAAAGGTAAACTGGATAAAATAGACAACAGAATTAAGGATATAACGTAAATTTTGGATTCCTTAAAATGAGAATGAAAGAGTGGAAAAGGTGATTCCAAAAGTATAACTTTTGGAGTTTTCTTTGCGTCTCGAGGGGAAGGAAAGGGGTCAGTTTTTTGCTTTGGATACAAAAACTGACAGCTGGATGCTGTCGTTGGATGATTTAAGATTTTCTTAGCGTCCTTTATTGAAAATGTTACCGTGGGTTGATCTCTTTCTGAAAACGGGACACTGAGGGGGACATTTTCTAAAAACGGGACATTATGGTGTCCCGAAGCTGCGATTGGGGACAACGGGACAAGCCACCTAAAAACGGGACTGTCCCGTTCAAAACAAGACTTATGGTCACCTTAGTTATGACATTGATAAGTCAATCACGAAGAACCTTGTACAACAAATTAACACAGTTTTTACATAACAGCGTGTTGATGTTACGTTTACCCACGCATTGTGCTGTAATCTAGGTAAATATATTTTTTGCTTGAACCTTACAACTAAAAATATAGTTGTTAGTTGACGGTTCAACTAATTTGCTCAATTGGTTTTCTGTTCAAGAAAAACTTAGTTGAGCAGAGTTAGTTGAACCTTACAACTAAAAACTATTAATTTAGTTGTCCTTTACCTGTCGTTCTAGTTGTTAATTGTTAGTTGAATGTTACTTTTTGCCCAACTGTGGCTGCCATACCTCCCGAGTTTACCGGGAAACTCCCGAATTTTAAAGCGATCTCCCGAACCCCGCAGAAAAATTGATAAATCTCCCGAATATATCAAAATTCATCCCATAATTTAACTATTCATTTTTGGTGAAATCTTCCGCAACTCGTTGAGTCATCTCTTTTTGAGAAACCCCATTGTTTAACGGTGACTGTTTTTCAGAGATTCAAAAATTTAAGAAATTGACGCTGGCTGCGTTGTCATTATTAGCAATCCCTCCCTCAAATGCTGAATGTGAGAAAGTATTCAGCCAATTAAGAAAGATTAAAACCGACTTCCGATCATCCCTCTCCCATAAGAATTTAGATAACTATTGATTATAAGTATGTTCGAAGAAATTAAATTGTTTTGAAGACTTTTCAGGATTATTTTGCTGTTAAATTTGCTCTTTGTTGTTCAATTTTGCTGCTGAAAAGAAAACCTGCTATTACATTACATCTTAAGTCTTGTACTATACATATACGCAAGACGCCAAATTATGAAAATTCGCCGTAATTGGCTCATACGCAAGCAGTGGCGGCTCGTGGGATACAGCAAGTACAGCCGGGCTGCACTTGAAATCATCAGCACATACTTTAAAATAATTTATTCTACTAATTTTCCTAAATTCAGATTAGAATTATGGAATTCCTATGGTAAATTAAAAAAATCTCCAAAAAAAACCTAACAAAAAAACCGTATTGTGGCCGGATCGCTCATTCAGAAAAAAAGCACTTTAATCTTCCCGCAATTCAATTGGGAAAATCTTTGGTTCAGCCCAGAGCACTGAAAAGAAAATTGGCAGCACCGTTGCCATGACAACGGTTACGTAAGCATTTCCACCGGCATAGGCTATAATGGGGGTACGCAGCTAAGACTCAGCTCATTCAAGACTTTGAAAGGTCGGCAGCACTTGTGAATTCGACTCACTGATTGGCTCGAGAAGTGAGCTAGGGAGTAAGGAGAATATTTGTTCGGCAAACTCCCGACTTTATATTGCTGAATTTATCAAGAAGGTAAGCCTGAATAGACGCTTATGAATGGACAATGACCCATCAAAGCAGTATTGTTTTTAAGTAAGCAAGAACTGGCATTTAGAGGACATGGCGAGCGAGAAAATTCTTTAAACATGGGAAATTTTAAAGAGCTTTTTAAATTATGGATATCTGAATTAAAACAACGCCTTTTTATGAGGGCATCACTGACCGATTCGCAAGTTTAAAAGAAAGGAGGATTGATTTGACTTATAAAAAATAAGTACTTTTTTTTTTTTTTTTTTTTTTTTTTCTTTTCTTCTCAAGTTATCGTTACAAAAGAAAATTCTAAGGAAACTTCGAATCAGACACGGATTAATGCAATTTTGAGGATAAGAGCGGCTGGTTGAAATTTATGTCCATTTTATGGAAAAGTAAAACAGGATCTCTTACATTTTTTATGTAATTTCTTTTTTTTTTCCTCGGTGAGGGCTTAATCCGCCAGCTTTCGAATTCAATAACAAAGATTTTCCATTCCTGTCCGGAGGAGGGGGGGGGGGGAGGCTCATATGCTTCCGGCTGCACTAACAGTTTTGACCACGGGCCGCCACTGTACGCAAGGTGTTCCACGGGTTTCACATAATTAAAAATAGTGCGAACCTTAAATTTTTACGTTCCAAGCAACATGCAAGAACCAAGCAATGTGTAGCTCAGTAACATTCTATCTGATCCAACCTTTGGGTTTTGGTTTTTGAAATTGTGCCTTTTTTACGAATAAGCCTTATCAGGGGCCGAATGCATCTTACGAAAAGCGAGCGAAGCGAGTGTAGGGGCAGAATTTAAGAAAATTTTTAAATAGGATTGTTTCAATGAATGAGTTTTGAACGCTATCAGTTTGTTCTGCGTATCTGTAAATGTGCATGGTTTCTAAACACGTGCAAATGAATTTTCTTTATTGTTAAGGAAGGGACTTTTTTGTAAAACTAGGCACCAAGGCCCCTAGACTCGCTTCGCTCGCTTTTCGTAAGAGTCATTCGGCCCCTAATAGGCTTATTCGTAAAAAAGGCACAATATCAAAAACCAAAACCCAAAGGTTGGATCAGATAGAATGTTACCGAGCTACACATTGCTTGGTTCTTGCATGTTGCTTGGAACATAAAAATTTAAGGTTCGCACTATTTTTAATTATGTGAAACCCGTGGAACATCTTGCGTATATGTATAGTTAGTAATTAGCTTAAAAAAAACAGTACTTCATACGTTTTCTTTGATAAAAACTTCGGAACAGCTAAGATAGCCTGCCACCAATGTCGTCTTTTCATTATTTGGCGATTGACACATGCTCACAACCTAACGACTGCTCATTTAAGGTTCCCGGAAAACCGTTATCCATATTTTCATATACATAATCCTTTCCAGATTGGCTTATTGAGCACCACGAATTATATCATCTCGACGCACTGGAAAATATCCAAAGTGTACTGTAACTGCTATAATGGCATAGTTAACGCCACCCAATATTTCTTGTGGCAGCAAATACTCCAGCTGGACCGAACCGGCTTTAAAATAATCTGCATTTTAATTATTTTTTATTTTCAAGATATTGGGTTCTAACATTTTTTAACTCGTTGTTTAGATTCACCCTGCTTGGAAAGATACCATTTTGCCAGATCGTACCTAATGCCAAGAGGGCGCTTTTAAAATCAATTACAATGAGTTTTTCTGTTTTGGAAAAACGAATAATCGCTATTTCTAAACTCCTGTTGTCTAAGTGAACTTACTATTTGAAAATTGTCTACTTTGTGTAACACACTTTGAGTTATTTATTTTATATACTTTTTAATTTGGCGTAAAATGGGTGACAATCTACTTCATGTTAGTCTATTTCACGCGATTCTACATACTTGGAATTGCTTTGTTACAAAGGAATGAATGATTTTATGCCAAATCTGGCAACCATTATGTTTTATTTTTTCAGTTTTTTATTAACATCTTCTAATATAATTCGATTTTCGAAATTTAAGTCAGCTTATCAGGTTCCTCGAAATTTTCCGTATCCGTGGACATGTTTCTCGAAATTCAAATCCTCGCGGTTTAGGAGAAGATAGCCCAACAAGCCCTTGACATCGGCCGTTACTTTTTTTTAGAATAGAGAAACTCCCTAATTTTTATTCTTTAAGTATGGCAGCTATACTGTACATTTTGAATTAGCCATTTCTGTAGTTAAATTTACTGCTTTATCATGCAAGGCGCCACCTAGTAGACATGTCTTGAACTATTTTTTTTTTTTCGAAATTCCTTGAATTTCTTAGTGATTTGAGCGCATGTCAAGTATAATTATGAACCTTTGTTATTTATTTTTTTAACAACTAGGGGCCAAGGCCCCCAGACTCGCTACGCTCGCTTTTCGTATGAGGCATTCGGCCCCTAATCAGGCTTATTCGTAAAAAAGACATAATTTCAACAGACAAAACCCGAAGATTGGATCAGATAGAATGTTACTGAGCTACGCATTGCTTGGTTCTTGCATGTTCATTGGTACATAAAAATTTAAACTTCACACTACAGTAGACCCCCCTCCCCCTCATAACACGGAAGATATTTTGTTATGGGAATCCGTGTTGTACGGGTCCTGAGCTATACTACACCTGGAGTGCGGACTCCGCTTATAATCGCTGGAAAAATTATTTGCACTCTTCAGAAACACAATGATTTTCAATGTTGCCATTCAAAAGTTATATTAATTAGGAGCTAAAGCATAATAAAATCAGAACATCTGTTTCAGCTGTATTTTTAATAATGTAAAACCTATTGGACACCCTTAGAATTTGCCACCCATTGCGATTTTTCATTATTTGGCGACTTGCGTACATCCACTAGTTAATAAAAGCTACGGAACAGATAGGATAGCTTGCCACCCATGGCGACTTTTCATTATTGGGCGATTTACACATGCTCACAACCTATAATTACTGTTCATGTAAGGTTACCGGAAAACCGTTATCCATATTTTCATTTACATAATCGTTTGCAGATTGGCGTACTTAGCACCACGAATTATACCATCTCGTCGCGCTACCAAATATCTAAGTGTACTGTAACTGCTATAATGGCATAGTTAACGCCGCCCAATATTTCTACTGGTAGCAAATAATCCAGCTGGACGAGAACCGGCTTTAAAATAATCTGCATTTTAATTATTTTTCATTTTCAAGATATTAGTTATTCTGTTTTGGAAAAACGAATAATCGCTCATTCTAAACTCCTGTTGTCTAAGCGAACTTACTATTTGAAAATGGTCAACTTTGTGTAACACATTTTGAGATACTTACATATAGTTTTTATTTTGGCGTAAAATGGGCGAAATTCTAACTCATGTTTGTAAATTTCACGCGATTCTGGATACTTGGAAACGCTTTGTTGCAAAGGAATGAATGATTTTATGCCAAATCTGGCAATCATTCGGTTTATTTTTTCAGTTTTTTATTAATATCTTCTAAAATAATTCGATTTTCGAAATTTAAATCAGCTTAGCAGGTTCCTCGGAATTTTTCGAATCTGTGGGCACTTTAGTCGAAACTCAAATCCCCACGGTTTAGGAGGAGATACGCTGACAAGCTTTTGACAGCGGCGGCGACAGTGGCCTTTACTTTTTTTTAGAATAGAGAGATACGTTCCTTTTCCGGTATTAGGTGTAGGACCCTGCTTATAGAGGAAGTTTAATTATAACCACTCTGTAGATAGATACTAGCATACATTTTCATAAATATACCATTATATTTCGGATTTTTTTTAAAAGTCGGTCGAAATAATGAAATCACATTTTATAGAACATCCACAAAACATAACACGGCAATAACAAAAGAAAAAGAAAGAAACACTTTCAAATGCGTACTGAAGTCCTATATATATAATAAAACCTTATCATAATCCGTTCGTTGCCCCACTTTTTCTTCCTTATTCCATTAAGTTGTTGTAGTGGAATCTGGCTCTCCAGCATTGGGCACGAGTAAGCTCTCTCTATGTTGTCGATGTAACGCAATGATAGATGAGTTTCTGATTGTATTTGATAAGCGCACATATGCGCATTTGTTTTGTAAAACATCAATTATGTAAATATTATGATTATATTTTATTAAATGTTACAACAATCCTAAATATAAAGCTTCACCATTCTACGTCTAATAGTTTTTGAGATATGCGAGTTTGATTAATTTCGGCCCATTGAGTGTAATGTATTTCGAATGTTTTGGGCGGTCCTGTAGATAAACTATCCAGTCGATTGGAACCACAAGGGGAGGTACACAACTTGATGCTAGCACAATCCTAAATAAAGTTTCAACATTCTATGACTAATAGTTTTTGAGATGTGCGAGCTACGTACATACATACGTACAGACGGCGTGGAAAAACTGGTCAAAATAGACTCGCCGTTGGTCAAAATGAGTTGCAGACGCATTTATAGGAACGTGCATGCTACCGTATGATGAGATGCATCGAAAAAAATTCTTAAAATTAAATTTAGAGGTAGTCAAAATCGGTTTTTTCACCCAAATTTTTTGGAATCACATTACTTCCTTAAACTCCTTACAAGGAAGTAAAATTGGTCAAATAAACTTTTTGTGTGTGTGTGTGTGTGTGTGTGTGTTAGAGATGAGACGGGCTCAGCCCGAGCCCGAGCCCGGGCCCGACTCGGGCTCGGGCTCTGTAATTCACGATTGCGGGCGGGCTCGGGCTCGTGAAAAATTTCTTCTTTGTTGAACATACTCCTTGAAACAGATTTTAAAACGTGATTCATGGGATAAATAGACGTACTTATTTCAAAAAATAGCGGCACGGGGGACTAGAAGGTGTGTGAAGCTCCAAAATTTATTGTATCCTATTAATGAAGTAGTTAATTTTATTTGTCTTTAGCTGAAATTTCGGGCTCGGGCGGGGCTCGGGCTTCAAAAAATGAGCCTGAACTCATCTCTAGTGTGTGTGTGTGTGTATG
>JAWZYV010020248.1:0-21213 GCA_038373885.1 Cheiracanthium punctorium | reverse complement strand
TTTTTCGTCCGCGAAAGAAGTATTTTAATTTTTGTCTTCAAAGACTGTCTCATATTTAAGACGCGTAGTGAATTCTGGTAATCCTCGTTTGTTTAATTAGATAAATTTTCTTGTACCAGCTCGGTATTTTTGGTATTTAAATATTTTTCGATAACTCTTTTTATCACCTCTATTTTCATTAAGTTGTTATGCTAAAGAAAATGAAATTCTGTGATTTACATTTGCTTTTAATAAAACTTTCAAACGCGTTATGTACGCATGTATTGAATTAAAAATAGTTCTTGCATTTTTTGAAAAATAAGTGTAATGCTTATTCATAAATTTTCATTTATCTCTACTATACTACATTTTTATGTTTCTAAAACATGTATTGACTGGAGTATTTAAAAAATTTCTTAGCTATATGGAAGATAGTAGTAAAAAATGACATGCAAAACTTAATGCATTATAAAATGCTTCATTAGGTTTTTATGCCTATGGCATTAAAGTTTAATGGACAACGAATAAAAAACATAATAATCACCACCGTCTGTTTTCATTAACGGCTGTCTTTTCTTTTACATTAAGTAATTATGAGTATTAGCGTGTGAATTTAGAAAAAACTGCTAGAAAACCTATCACATTTTACTTTCTTACCAATGTTTTTCTACCTAATCAGAAATTTTAATGATTGCTTAATTTATTGTTAACGTAGCCAGACTTAGTGTACATAATTATATGCATGATTTAATATTTTCATCATTCTTTTGCGGCGCATGAAAGAGATTTATGGTAAATCAGTTTTTTGTTAAAGAGAAATATAGTCGTATAGCATATTTATGCAAAAATAATTATGTTTCACCAAAAACATAATTTACTGCTATGTGTTAAACTTATTAAGTTACATAATAAAGATAGGTACAGTAAAATATCAGGTATCCCTTTAAAAATATAAATATTTATAATAGTTAAAATAAATAAAATCTTTGTGTAAAAAACACATAAAATTGTAATTATAACAAGATAATTTTATGCGTGCTTTTTACACAAAGTTTTTATTTATTTTATCTTTTAACACCGGTATTTTAAGAGTTTTTTCTGTAATTTATAAAAGTTATCAGACTTTGGAAAATTTCATTTACTAACCACTTTCAGTAAAATTTATATTTTGTTTTTCTTCTTTTTACGGTGCAGTACGCTTTTATATGCTCAAAGGTCACTCATATCTACTACGCTTACCTAATCACAAAGTTTAATGATTCCTTGGTTTGTTATTAACGCTATTTAGGGTGCATAAATAAATGCATGATTTAACATTTCTATTATTTTTTGTAGCACATGAAGACGAAAGCTGTGTAACTGCTTTAGTAAAGCAGTTTTATGTTAAAGAAAAATAAAAAATATAATCTATAACTATAATTTGTACAAAAATACATATATTTTTCATGAAAAACATGAACATTTTCTTCGAAAACGTGACTTAGTGCTGTATGTGAAACTTACGTGAAGTTACATAATATAAAAAATATCATATAAAATCTAATAACGATTTTTAGACTTGGAAAAATTCCGTACACGAAGCAGTCAGTAAACATTCTATTTTGTTTTCCTTCTGCAGTGCGCTTTTATATACTGAAAGGTCGCTCATATCTATTATAACTATTAGAGTAGTTGTCCGTAAATTCTGTTGCTTTTATGTATGTACAGTGTGATTGTGGATTAAAGAAAATCTTAAAATATCTCTATTAAATAAATCTATCTTAGGTTTGCACATAGGGATTGCAATCCGGAAAATCGGATCCGGTAATCAGGCGGATCTGGCATCATTAGATATCTTCCGAATCTGTAAAAAAAACGAAATGACTGCACATGAAACTAATAAAGGAAATGACTACGTATGAAAATGTAGGATTTCAAGGAAAATACTTGTCTTACATTTATGACCATTTGATGACTATAAAACTGACAAGTATGAAGCTGAAAAGACCTTTTCGATAAAGGAAATATTCGATATTGTGATAATTGTGTCATTCATTAAACATATCTAGGATAACTGTCATCATAATTAAAACTTCTTAGCGGGACGAAATCACACAATTATTGTGACCTCAGTTGATTGCGTTAGATTTTGGTAATATAGGAAACTTGCATAATGTAATGTAGGTGGCAAGATAATTTTCATTGATGTTTTTTGTGAGCTGAGAACTTAAACAATTACTAAATATAATGTCAATGAATATAATTATAAATATATTATTTACAATTAAATATCACTGTAAATATATTAATATGTATTACAATAACGCAAATACTATTTCATTGCTATGCATTGTTTTGTTTTGATTACAAATGCATTTTTGCTATTATATTATATCCAGTAATAATAATAATATTATTATTATATATAATAGAATATCTAAAAATAACCTAAATAAAGCCTTATATTACATAATATGAAGATTAAAATTTTACTAATTCTTCTAGATATTAGATTTTCATTGTTGATTCTATTAGTAATTGTTTCTTATTTATAATAGAATTGATAAGTATGTAAAGCTGATATCCTAAGAAATAAACGCTCTTTTCTATAAACTTCATGATACACTCGCTGAAACATCTTTTATAACAGTTAATTTTGGAACGAAAGTGAAATCGTTTTGATGTGGCCAGTCTAACGGGATCCGGTGCGGATCCGACCGGATTGAAATTGATGACGGTTTGTAATCTCTATTTGCACCTCTCGTTCATATAATCGCCCAGAGCAAACAACATAAAAATGTACCGTAAGTTCCATTTGCATCAATGTTAGTATCCACATTTATTTAATATTATCACATTGCTATATCTATGAACAAGTTATTTCAAGTTGAATAAAGCATATGTCCTTCAGTTTTAGCTATTAACTTCTTAAATTTGATAACTTACTCAGCTCCCCCCAAAAATGGCTATTTCTACGTTGCTATTCGGAATTGTAATAGGATTAGCAAAATATGAAGTCGTACATTGGGTAATACTTTTCCGTTATTGGCATAAATTCTCACCGCTTGAGGAGAAAAACTGCAAGTAGGAATGTTCCTAGGGTCAATACGAAAGAGCGTTTTAGCAAACAGAAATATTGTCAGCAAAATTAGCAACTGGGAATTTTCTTATAGTTCTCCGTTATTTGCTAAACATTTTACCATTTAAACGAAAGAAAAATATTTGTGAGAATAGTCAATTAGTCTATATCAAAGCCATATATTGTATCTATTAACTCCACTTGATTATTTTTACAGAGTAGTGAAACACTTGTTTCGGCAAACTTATACGTTAAATTTTAGGGTGCCGTATGCTATCTCACTTGATAGATAGGGCAGTAGAGGATTGAATCACCTCTTTTCTGCTTTATTGGGAGCAGCATCCCTTGGGAGAGCCCCCTGGACCGGCATCAACTACTTCAAAGTCAAGTATAACTGAGATCTTAAGCATTAAAATAAATTAATATTTATAATAAAATATTTTAAAAAATAAAAAATAAAAGAAACGGTTACACAAAAGGAAATTATTGTTGATGATCCATAAAAAAAAGCTACTAATTTGATATGGGCATGTAGAAAAGAATGAGTAAACAGAGATCATCCAAAACTGCATCTAATTATAAACCCAGTCCGAAAAAGAAATCAATACCACAGGAAAAATGACCAGTTAGTATTAACATGTTGATGAGAGAGTGAGGTCTAGAGCGGGAATGGTCTCTAGACAGGAAACACCGGAAAAACTCCCGTAGATTTTTCGAACGGTGCCTCATGACACCAAGAACCGAACTTACATGCATATGTAATAAATGATAGTAATAATAATTGACCTTTATTATAAAAATGAGGAATACTTGTGATAAATGCAATCTTAGTATTGAGAATTTATGGTACAGAATTGTACTCCGCTAAGGACACCGGGCAGAACATTTTCTACCTCAAATAAAGGTGTCCCTTCTTCAAAGAGATATGCTAACAACATGTAATTTAGTAAAAAAGACAGATAGGTCGTATCAAACGTTTTAAAATTTGAAGTTAATATAGAATGAAGTATCTTAAAATATGTCCGTAATTTAAAATAATGCATGAATTCAGGAAAAGAGCTTTGTTCGTATAGAAATTTATTTAAAACAATCTGTCACACGGGTTTATTAATTTGATTTCTTAGGACCTAGATTTTATCTTCTTTATTATTTAGCCTATAACTTATTAAGTGTCTTAAAACTAAAATTTTAAACTTCCGATAGATGAATTTAAAATTATACATGAATTCAGGAAAAGAGCTTTGTTCATATAGAAATTTATTTAAAACAATCTGTCACACGGGTTTATTAATTTGATTTCTTAGGACCTAGCTTTTATCTTCTTTATTATTTAGCCTTTAACTTATTGTCTCTTTTAAGTGTCTTAAAGTAAAATTTTAAACTTCCGATAGAGGAATTACAACCACCATTCTTTTATGTTAATTCTTGAAGTTGGTCAAGGTTTTGTACGTAAAAAACGCATACATGTGTCGAATTTTACACTTCTTTTACTCCTCAGTCCTAGTAAAAACTAACGATGGTTGAAAATATATTTCTACTTTGAATTATTAACCTTTTACTTCCCATTTTTTCCTGTTTCAGATTTCCCTTCCCTTCAGTAACTAGAGTACCTGGTTTCGATTTCCTTCTCTCTCTCTCTCTCTCTCTCTCTCTCTCTCAATGATATTTTGTTTTCCTATCTTACTTATGAGTAGTTTTCAAAAAAGAGGTACTTCCATTTTGTAGTTTTTCTATCACAAACTCTTTTTAACATGAACGAACTTGCCTTTAGATCCTCAAAATATCAGAAATACAGTAAAAAATTGTATTTCTGTTTTTATTTATAAATCACACCTTATTTTGACATTCTTATTCAGCCTCTTATTCAGCCTTCTCTTCTTCACACCTTATTTTGACATTCTTATTCTTTGACATTCTTATGTTAATAAGGGTGTCTCTCAATAACAGGTAAAGTTATTAAGGATCCCATTAAAATAAACTGAAACGAACAGAATTGTCCCTTAAATAAAGTTGTCTCTTTCGGGAGGTTTCAATGTGTTTTAATTTTTGAACCGATATGAACTAAGTGGATTTTAAAATTTGAAATACGAATAAAATATTAATAAATTGAAAAAAATGTCATTTTATTGTTTTTGCATTGTTCCTTTTTACGGCAAAAGCAGGATAAAAAAAAAATTATCTCTTGTAATTGCTGATATTTTTCTGCATTCGGCTGCAAAATGATCTAAAATGTTATGTGTTTAGGACTACTTCTAAATAATTGAAATATCATAAAATATCAGAGGAGGCTATTTTCATTTATTTTTATATTGATTTTTATATACTACAATTTATATCAAAGTGTTGAATCTTTAAAAAAAGAGTAACAATCTAAAATTATTCGGATTTTAAAAATTAAAATTCAATATTTGATATGGTATACTGAAAAAAAAAAATATGTGTTCAGTTAAATTAATGTAATATATCCCTGTGTACTTTAAAAAATATCATCGCCTCATTCTAATTTCTGACACTGTAAGAGCTAGATCGATTTCTAAACTAAACATTTTCACGAGCCTTCTTTTGTCGTGTTAAACTGACACTAACTTTTGCCTTCCAAATACCCGCTGCAACTCGATTTCAAGATCGACAAATTGCTCTGCCCCCACTCCAGTGTCATTTAAAAGCGCTTACTCTGGCCTCTTAATTGAATCTCTTTCACAGCGCGGTCCTCCAATGCATCATTCCTCATATCGTGCGTGTGCCCCGAGACTGTCCCTGCCCTTAATAATTATCGTCCCGGGATGGACAGTACAGAACAGCTGCTCCGAGACGGAAACTCATTTTCGTAACTTCCTATGACTGGTGTTGTGGACTGAGATAAAGTGACTCGTTACATAGCTTTATTTGTTTGTAATTACGTATATGTGAATATCTGAGAAAGTTACGAATTTGGCAAGACTGTGTTATTTAAAAACTCTATTGGAAATGATATTTGTATCAAATAAAGATTATTTCTAAATTATTGGTGAGAGATTTATAATTATAATGGTTATAAAAATGACACATTTAAAAATAAAGTACATAACTTGCGTTTCTCTTTATAGAATTTTATTAAATATCATTGCTTTACTTTTAGGAATAAAAATAGTTTGAGTTTAAACTCAGGTGTTTGTATTAATTTGACGACGTAACTGATGTCACACTTTGACTCACACTTGGGTTTCGAAAATACATCGGCTTAATAAATCAGTTTTGATTTCTCGTATAAAAATATTGTAATGTTTCCTAATATAATGCATTGAAATTTATTAATTATACAGTTATAGACAAGAAACTTTTTTTCGAATAACTACACAGGTGTACTGCGTATATTATTAGATTTCAACAACATCTCTTAATGAAATATCCTTTTTTGAAAATAATATCCTCTTTTTTATTGCCTGTTAAAATATGCAGATAGTCTTAGAGCTCTAATTAGTCAGTTTTATTAATTTCGAACGCTTATAGTTCTAATTTTTACAGCCATTTAAATATTTCTACTGAAAGAGAAGACTTATTATGTATATTTGAATGAGTCTGTTCGCATACCATCATTATGCATCCAGCTTTTGATAATCTGCAATTAAATGAATTAAATCATGTATATACTGCTAAATGTTTAGTACCAGAATATTTATTTGCTGCTAAATAATCTTGGTGTTTAAAATGGAAACGCTTGTTTTTTCGAGTAATATCTTAAATCATGACTTTTATTTAACTACTTTTTAGAGGATTTCTAGCAGGTAATTACTGAAAAAATTAACTTCCATACTGGTTTCCATAACGAAGAAATAAAGGAATTTTCCACAATCTGTGATTTAAAATTTGACCAAATTGATACTGATTCTTGAATCTCAAGCTATTCAGAAAATCGGCGAAGCGATAAGTCATAAATTCGATATAGTTTTTCTTTTCTACAGTTAGGCTTATGATGGCGTAGCAAGTATTGATTCAACATTTTTCGTATTTAGCTCTCATATTTTATCTACATGAATGTGTATATAAATTTGTGTATATGAATAAAAAATGTAAAATGCTGAATTTTATTTAAAAATCCAAGCACTGGTTTAAAGTAGGCTTCATTTTTAATTCAAATGATGTCATTAATCGTATAAATAATAAAAACTAATCGAACATTTAATTTTGCAAGACTAAAGGTAAATGTTTGATTGTATGTATATGTACACACAGAGAAAGAACAATATTCTCTCTCTGAGACGAATACAATAGCATGATCTTTGACCGATAAATAGCTGGCTATTTTCCTGAAAAAAATGACATTTTCAGTGTGTAAACTTAACTGACTTTTTTTTTTGCATTGTTAATTTCGTTAAGAGGAATAAAGCATTATAACTCTAAATTTTTAAACTCACATTTTTCTTCTGATTTTTTTTAAGGGCAGAGTATTTTGTAAATATTAGGTTATCTTAAGCAGTTTAAAGTGCATTATGTGTCCGTGAATTTGTTAAACTAGGATAATTTAGAAGCAGTTGATTTGTTTAAAAATAAAAAGATATTTCACAGTTTAAATAATTAACTTTTCAGAACAAAACGTAAAAAAATGTTATTAAATAGAAAGTGATATAAATAAAACTCGGCTGTTCGAGCCTCGTCAGGGGAAGATCCCCCCCTCCCCCTAAACCCCCCTAAATTTTTTGTTTCATTATTTCCATATTAAATTGATATTAATTGACTATGTCATTTTAACTCTCATCTTTCGTGTATTTCGCCTGGTAACCCTATGTTGAAATTCTTATGATTTAAACTTATTTATAGAAAAATACATGTGATGCATATTCTACAGCTTTCGGAATATTGTAACAATAGATTAAAGCTGTTGTGAACTAATAGTATTTAAATATATGTCTAAAATTAATCGCATTTTTATGTCACTTTTTTGGGACACATTTTTCGGACAATTTTCAATATAGGGGGTGAGAGATAGAATGACATAGTCATTAATTAACAGGTATTGGGAAAAACTTTAAATTTCTGTTTATGAACACTAAAATACATTAATAAATCAAATACTCAGACTCATATACATAGAATTTATAATTATACATTTCTTTAAAAGTCACAATAAGAAACACTATAGTTTATATAATCTTTAAAAATAATTTAAATGCATTAATAATTTTTGTATGTTGTTTGGTTGAAATGAAAATTTCAACCAACGGGTTAGGGGGGTTCAGGAAGAGACCCCCCCACTGAATCCCCCTAAATTTTTAGTTTCATTATTGCCATATTAAAATGAAAGCGATCTTCTTAAGCTGGTGTTATAAATTTTTATTTCGCGTGTTTCATAAATTTGTGAAATCTATTGTCTTTCTTTCGTTAACATATAATAAGTAATATATATATATATATATATTTATAAACTCGGCTGTTCGAGCCTTGTCAGGGGGAGAACCCCCCCCCCCGAACCCCTAAATTTTTAGTTTCATTATTGCCATATTAAAACGATATTATTTGACTATGTAATTTTATCTCTCATTCGAGTATTTCGCTTGGTAACCCTATGTTGAAATTTTTATTATTGAAACCTATTTATAGAGTGAAAAATACACGTGATGCATATTCTACAGCTTACGAAATAGTGTAACAATAGATTAAAGCTATTGTAAACTAATAGTATTTAAATATATGTAAAAAATACAAGTGAAGCATATTCTACAGCTAACGAAATATTGTGACAATAGATTAAAGCTGTTGCGAACTAATAGTATTTAAATACATGTAAAATTATGTTGCATACTTTTATGTCTCATTTTTGGGACACATTTTTCAATAAAGGGTGTTGAGAGATAAAATGACATAGTCATTAATATATATATATAATATATATATAAAATAAAATTATTTAAATGTGGATGAATTTAGCCATTCAATATTATTTAGCGGTCTTACTTGACCTTATGATCACTATATAGGTATCCATAAGTATATTAGATTTTACTATGCACAATAAAATACTTATTTAGGAATTCTTAAACGATTCTGCTTAAAGTCATTTGAATACTGATAAAGAATTCTAAAAGCTAAGATTCAAATTCTTGAATATTAAAAAATAACTTTCAGAGCTACTGTTCATTTCACAGTTTTCAAACTTTTCAAAAGAGTTGCATAAAATATATCCATTCAGTTTTGGACCAGTGAGAATTCCAAAACTTTTGAACTATTCATTTATAATTTTATACAAAGTTAGATAGTTAGAAACAAGTCAAGGTATGCGTGAATAAAGTCTAAAATAGTAATAAGATTTTCCATGGCCTCAGTTTCAGAAAAGTAGTGTTTGGTAACACTGCAATATTCTGCAGGTAAATCAAGTCAAAATTAATATTTGTTGAACTAACTTGAACTTTAAGGGCGTAACATTTTTTTCGTTTCAAAGCATTGTTATTGTTAGTCGTAAAATTTAATTAAACATAAATTTTCTTTAAAATCAGTCAGGTGTAATCAACTAAATTTTATTTTCAGAGAGTAAAAATATGAGGTTGTAATTTTTAAAATAATTTTAATATTTATTCTGGCATTCTAAAGTCACTCACTTTTAAGGTTAAGGTAATTTTTGCAAAAATAATGCTAGAAAAGGAAGGTAGATGAAGGTATATCTCCGTGGATATTAAAATGGTCCTGGATATCAATGAATTACTTTCTGGATATCAATAAATTCATTGATATCCAGAAAGTTATTAATTTTTTTTTGTCATTTACCTCTTGTAATCATCGTTAGTCGTCAAGTTTTAAAACGTTCAGTCACTTTTATTAGGAATCTTCTACAGGATTCGGCAATTTAAGAACAATATGCATTTTGAAATGTATTTTCCCATAAGTAAATCTGATGATCACATTCTCTCCGTGTTATAAAAAAAAATGTTAATTACCCTAATAGCACGGAAAGTCACAATGAGGTCGCAGTGAAGTCCCTGCGAGTCACATACGTCGCAGTCACACACGTGACTTATATGTGACGTCAAATAGAAGTCACAGTGTGACATCTCTGCAGCTATCTGCTTGTGACTTCACTGTAACGTCAACGTGACTTCCGTTTGTGACAAAATTTGTAACGTCACCAAAAAGTCACCCTGACGTCGCCAAAAAGTCACTGTGTCGTCACCAAACAGTCACAGACAGTTCGTCTGTGACAAAATTTGTAACGTCGCCGTGTCGTCGCCAGGAAGTCACAGATAGTTCGTCTGTGACAAAATTTGCAACGTCGCCATAAAGTCACCGTGTCGTCGCCAAAAAGTCACATAGAGCATGTCTGTGACGAAATTTGTAACGTCGCCAAAAAGTCACCGTGTCGTCGCCAAAAAGTCACAGACAGTTCGTCTGTGACAAAATTTGCAACGTCACCAAAAAGTCACCGTGTCGTCACCAAAAAGTCACAGACAGTTCGTCTGTGACAAAATTTGCAACGTCACCAAAAAGTCACGGTGTCGTCACCAAAAAGTTACAGATATCATGTCTGTGACAAAATTTGTAACGTCACCAAAAAGTCACCGTGTCGTCGCCAAAAAGTCACAGACAGTTCGTCTGTGACAAAATTTGTAACGTCGCCGTGTCGTCGCCAGAAAGTCACAGATAGTTCGTCTGTGACAAAATTTGCAACGTCGCCAAAAAGTCACGGTGTCGTCGCCAAAAGTCACAGAGAGCATGTCTGTGACAAAATTTGTAACGTCGCCAAAAAGTCACCGTGTCATCGCTAGAAAGTCACAGACAGTTCGTCTGTGACATAATTTGTAACGTCGCCAGCAAGTCACAGGGACAGTTCGTAAGTGAGGACAATTTGGAAAACGGAGCTGTGCTTAAAGAAAGGAAACAATTGCTCAGTACTCCTTCAAAACCAATCATTCATGGATACCTACAGTCAAATAATCAGTGGATGTCGTGTGGGGTTTGTATAGGGGTGGGGGGTGGGGGGTAGAGGAGGCATGATCGTTCATAAGAATGGTCAAAGAAGGGCACCTGCACCCCCTAGCAATGCCGGCTTAAGGTATTGGCAACTCGGGCAGCTGCCCGGGGAACCATATGTTTAGAGGGCGCCATCAAAGCACTAGATAGGTGGGGGGGCTGTGTTTTTTTAAATGTTTATCAAACGTCGGACTGTCCCACCTGCCTATGGTCAGGCGATCCCCCTTTGTTGCTTATTCTTCGTTTTCATTATCATTTTTACTGACTACCATTGTTAAAATAATTTTTTTCTAAGAAATGATTACCTGAAATGGGGAAGTGGAGAAGGCAATAATTTTCTTTTCTTTGTCTCACCATGGCACAGTGGTTATATCAATGTCACTGAAACGGCTGAAGTGTGAAGGTCCTGGGTTCGGGTTCCATCCCGCGGCTGTCGATGTAACAGTCTGGAGTTTTGGTAGGTTTCTTCCAGACGTAACGTGAATACGCGTCAGTTGTTGTATGTGTGTTAAGGCAAACCTGTATGCGGGGCATCTGCCTAGGATGGGGAGGTGCCTTGGTAGGAAGACTTTCTAAGGGGTTCTAACGTGTATTCACGTTACATCTGGAGAAAACCTACCAAAACTCCCGTTAGATCGACAGCCACGAACCGTTAGATCGACAGCCACGCGATGGAACCCGAACCCGGGACCTTCACACCTCAGCTATCTACCATTTTCAGTGGCATAACCACTGTGCCATGGTGCGGCCGAATACGCGTCAGAACCTCGTAAGTCCTTCTAACAAAGCACCCCCCCCCTCCCTTGGCAGACCGCATTTACTTTGCTTTGCCATAATCACGCAATCAATCAATCACAATAGAAATTTTATAAATCACGGAAATATTCCTCGATATGGCCGGGCTTTACTCTTTAAAAGCTTGTTTCAGATTTAATCTTGTACCCCGGCCAAGCATTTCCGTCTTCCTCGTTTAATTCGGGTTCTTAAACAAGGGCTCGTTATAAACGAGTCTGACTTACTTAGAAAGTGCGCCGAAAATTAGATAGTCCGGGACGCCAGCTGAGAGCCGCGGTCCTGCCCCTAGAGATTTTAGTGCATGTGTTACGAAAACAAAAGTGCATCACAAAGCTGAATGAAAATTGAAATTGTTACAAATATCCTCTCTTCTAGATTTTTTTTGAGTTTGCCCTCTCCCTAAAAAATTTCTATGGGCGCCCATGAGAGGAGGCAGTCCAACCTCGGGCGACAAGCTAAAAGCAGGGGGCAGGAAGAACAGTAAAATTTTGAATGAGCTGACAAACTGAAGGATCGAGATGATGGGAATAAGTCGAAGGAAAAAAGTTTTTAAAAATTCGATGTCAAATTGAAGGACAGCCCCGGAGGGAGTCCCGGGGTCAATAGTCCTCGCATACGCCCCTGCAAAACATATGGTTTACATTATTTATTCGGTCACGCTATTTTGCCACGTTGTCATACCAGTACTTTCAGGGTCTGGCATTATTAGGAGGAGGAGGGGGGCTCATTTCAGAGTTTCGACACTTTGATCTCAAAATAATGCAAAAAGTTTCAGTATTGCTATAAAAGTATCAGGGAGGTAGCGAGAAAATGGCTAATGGGGCTGCAGCCACCCCTGAGCCCAGAGACGTCACTAAGGGGCGGGGGAGTATCCCCTCCCAAAATTTATACGAGTTGGCAAAATCTCGCTCTTCACTTAGAAAAATTGTGTTTCAGGTGGGGAAAAAATGTTTTTAGGATACATTAACTTCAGAATCTTATTATTTTTATTACTATATTTTTTTAATTATTATTTTCTCATCTGGATCGAAACATGCAGTGGGCACGTTTCGATCCAAGGGGCATAAAAGAATAGCTTAGGAAACGCTTTTCTCCTTTATTTATCACCCCGACGCACTCCGCCCCCCCACATTTGGACTGCTTTGTTTGTCATTCCCGAAAAACGTCTACGTGTCCACTGGGTGCCTAGCCTCCAGGCGGATGTTCTTTGGACATGTTGATCCAATTCCTCCGATAATTATTTTGAACTGTCATTGCCATTTCTGCGAAATGCCGGAGAAAATATACCCCAAAAAGGACAGACTATAGTTCATTTTTCACAAGCCACAGAAAATAGATTTCTTGAAGTTTTTCATCATCGTAACGAAAAGAGAAAATATGTCTGATTTTGACGGCCCGGTTTAATAAAAATTTTGGATTTACGGATTACCAGTAAAGCGTCCTAATCACTAGTTTACCACGGAACTAAACTAGTTGAGTTAAAAAAATACTGCTGATATGTAAATAATATGGTAAAAAATTCCTCTAATTTACACCCGTTTCAAGTGATGTCCACAGCACGGGCGGCACTTGTTTTTACAAACCCATAGGGACCACTGGGTGAGCGGAAAAAGCGCAATTGTTAATGTAGTTTAAAACATGAGTACTCAATATCAAAATTATTATTGGTAACAAAGCTCATCAATTGACAAATATTAATATCAACAAATAAAATCCAGAACGATAAATCACATCGAATGCATTGAGCATGCTGAGCCCTCCAAAAATCTTAATTTATCCCCATTAATTCCCAAAAATCTTAATTAGCTTCATAGCTTTTCATGAATAGAAAAGCGAAGTATATATTTCGAGATTCTACATCCCCCCCCCCCCAACAATAACAGGCGCACAAAAAATAATAAATTTTATTTTATAACTAAACATTTTTTTTTTTTTTTTTACTGGAAAACAGAGTAACAAATTTTATTTTACAATAAAAATGATATGTTTAGATTTTAAAGTATTTATGAACTGGGAAAAAAAAGCTGCTTTTTTTTTTTAGTTTAGTTTTATACCTGGTCAGTTTTTAATGACTTACGTAAACTGTGTCACATTCACGTTTTATTCATTTTCACGGTAATAAGACAAATAAAAAAAATTGATTAAAAAAATATTCTTTTAAATGTATTTTTATTTTTTCTAACAAGCACTTCGGCTTAGCCGTAAAGTTAAATCTGAAAATCATTTTATTTTTAGTGATGTGTATCAGTTTAAATGCTTTCTAAATATCTTAAGCATTTTATTTCTTTTATTTGGAAAACATTTTAAATGCTTCCAGATAAATCATGATATTTTTTATCCGTTTTTGACAGCAAGTGAAACTAACTACACGTACATATCATGTATAAATATTGCAGATTAGAGAAGAGATATGTCTAAGAAACGTGTTATTTTGCCTTACCGTTCGAGTAGAGTATTGATGGAATCGTGTCACACGAAAAAAGAAATTCGAAAAGAAAGTTGTCGGTTACCTTTGGTTGTAGGAAAACCCAGAAAGCAAATATATTTTATTATGGCAAATCCAGGATGCATAAAGAATATCAAGATAAATGCTCTTCTGCCAGATGTAAAAAACAAAGTAGAAACAAAAGTACTCTCTGAGACAGAAAACAAGAATGAAAAAATCTGAAATTTCCAACTATTTTACTAATATTTAAATATAAAAAATGTGTTTGTATAATTTCTTATGTATTAGTATGCAGTTTCATAAATATTAAAACTAACAAAATTTTTTAGAATTTTTTTCCTTGGCTATCAAATGTTTATACTTCATTCAGCGACCACCTCAATTAACGACCGATTTTTCGCGGAAGAAAGGGTGGTCGCTCTCAAGAAGTTTCAGTTTATCTATGTATGTATGTATGTATATATATGTATGTGTGTGTGTGTTTGTGCATGTGGTGTAATGATTGAAAAACTTACTAAAGTATAAATCCTTGCTAAAATATGAAAACTGAAATAAAAGAAGTTATTTTCTGAAAAATAACAAAAACAATCATCTACATTCACTTATCAAGCGTTTGTATTCACTGTTACCTGTTTACAATGAAGACTAACAAAAAAGCCAGGTATCAGTTTTTTAATAAGCATACACAGAAGTGTGTGTTTATAAGAAACACACTTCTCAGTGTGCGTGAATATATATATATATATATGCATATATTTGTAACCCCCCCCTCCCCTGCAAAAACGGCCTAGCTACGCCTTTGGCTGCATGAAAATTGGCCCTGACATCATTCTTGCAAATTCTTATGTAAAATGACCTCCTGAATCTGAATATGACCCATTTTTGCGTATCATGTACCATTTTCACTATAGCCCCCCAATTTCAATACCATTCGAGAATTTTATATTCATTAATTTGATTTAAAAGAGAAAACGGATTGTTTTAACCAACCAAACGATTGTTTTGACTTTGAGGGGCTAGTGAGGTGAAAATTTCTAGAACATGAACATTTGTAGCAAGGGGGATATTTGGGGCCGTGGGGGGTGGATTTGCAATCTTAAATTTACAAAAATGAATAGAAAGCATTGGAAGTTTTTTTTTAATTGCAATTTTTTCTCTTATTTTCTGAATATTAAACCTCCCAGCTCCCCCCCCCCGTTTTTTCGACCAAATACTGAACCAAACACCGATTTTTTTTTTTTTTTTTTTCACAAAATAAGTAACTGTGGTCGTTGTACACATTCCAGACTTTTGTTTTAAATTAAAAATCTTTCCATTCATTTCAACTATAGTATATTTGTAAGTTGTTTACGAAAAATTGGAGGTTTAGTTATGGTCTTAATCCGAACATTAATTTACTTTTTATGCATAAATGTATTACCAATGGCAAGGATTTTAAAACCGATTTACCAATTTATTTTTTAATTTATTTTTATTTACTAACACTTTTGACAAAGTAAAATTTTTAAAATAACATCCTCCCTCCAGAATTAGAATAAAAAAGTTCTATCAATTTTTATATTACACCGTAATTTTTGTGTTTGCAGCCACTTTCGGCCCACTAACATTTTCTTCTAACATACGTGCACATCATACATAAGTGTATATATAAATACTGTATATATTAAAGTGACCGGCCCATCGGGAAAATTCCGGGTTCCCGGTGTTTGTATCCGGCATCCTGGCTGACAGTTTTTTTTTTTTTTTTGTCAGTTTAACAGACTTTTTTTTTTTTTTTTTTAGTGTATAAATCTAGCGTCATAGCGGTTTTTTTTTTGTTGCGTGTGATGCTTAATAGATCTTTTTCTGCTACTTCTCTTGCTTTCTCAAGAGTATACAATTCAGTATTGTTCACTGGAGGTTCATATGAAGGTATGCCGAACATTAAGTAAGTGCTTGTAAATTTAGTAAAAGAGTGAGGTGTGTTATTATATTCTTGCTTTGCTTCTTTGTCCAGGGTATTTTACTATCAGATGAGTTTGCTTTGCATCTTAATCTACTGACAATTGATTGATTAACCATTTTATTTTTCCCGTTACACGGAGGCAGGGCCGTACGCAGAAAACAATCTCGGGGAGGGGGGAATAAACGGCGAAAAAGGCTAAATTTTTCACGAAAAGGCTTCATCATTATTGTTTTGTTAATTTTAAATTTAATTTAATTAAAGAGGGGGGCCAGAGGGTTTGGTCCCCTCCCCCCGAAATTTCCCTGGGTACAGCCTTGCACGGAGGCCTGTGTGCCGAGGTGAGTAGTTGTTTTACACACACATTTATCATTTATATGTACAGTAAAATCTCTCCACAACGATATCCTCTATAGCGATAATTCTTTCTATTACGATATTTTTTCATAGTCCTAGCTGAATTCCTTTTAGATTAATGTAAAACAGTTCTCTGTATAACGATATTCTTATAACAACGATAATTATCTTTTCAACGATGGTAATAGTTGACCCTTACACCACAATAATTCTCTTCGCTACGATATTTTTTCTGCGACATACAAATTAAATTAAACCTTCCCGAGAAAGAATTTAGCTCCCTCCACAAATAATTAAAATGCCCTCCTAATTCATTGAAAAGGTGAAGAAGCATTTGTCACTAGTTGGTGGGTACTTTTTTTCTCCTGATGTTCTTGTCTTTGTCAACTACGAGGACACAATTATGGTCAAGGGGGACGTGTCTCAAGGTTACTATAAGCTATAAGGGCCATTCTTCTCAATCTTTGGTGGGGATAGTGGCCACTTCTCTTGCCGGCTCGACTGTGTCAACATTGGCTGTCTTTTCTGCCATAAGTAAGTACACATTTTATGATAATATCTTAACCCTTATGTTATAATTATATGTAATTTAATTATTTAACTTTATAGAGAAATATTTCTTTCCTCACTTGCAGTACCGTTGTTGTATGAACCTGCAGTACTATTTTAAAATTTCGAAGCACGTACTTAGGGGGATTTCGATTTTTGTTACTAAAATGATAATATAATATTTTTACGAAAAATTCTGGCTTTTTTACCGTTTGGACACCTTCCAAGATGTGTGGTTTCTTTCTTTTTTCTTTTTTTTAAATACGGCAGAACACTACTGAATACACCAAGGGTGATTAGTAATATTATTGATATTCCCCCTGGCAAATATTATCATTATGGTCTGCATGCAGCCATTAAAAGTATGTTGACCTGCTTAAAAGATGTTAATAAATTACCAAATATGTTACATTTAATTATAAATGTTGATGGCTTGCCAATTAGCAAGATCGTCCAAAAGTTCAGTGTGGCCTATACTATGTTCTGACATAATATTAAAAAGGTGTATTCATTGTTGGTATGTACCATCAGTGCCGTAAAAATAGGGAGGCATGGCGGGGCGAATACCCGGGACCCCCACTCGTAGGGGCTTCAAAATCCATATGCCTATTTTCCCCCAACCTCTTGTATTTTTCTTTATGTGTTTTTGAATTTTATAACTTTTTAGATTTGCGCATCAAATATTCTAAACGGATCACCTAGCACGGTTTAAGCAGAAAACAAAAAATGTTGCTTACTGCTTACAAAACAGCTAACAGCTCACCAACAGATCCGCTGTATTACGATATCGATATGTACAGCTGATTTTGAAAAGCTAAATTTATATGCCACTATTTTTAGAGTCAAAGTTCTTTAACTAATGACCTTGTGTTTTCCTTATTTGTATTCTAGAAATTCTTTATTTGTATTCTATTCATTGATCTGGTCCTCAAACAGCCACTCTGAAGCAAACATTCCATTTGGGGGGCCCCTGTTGTTTCTTAAAATTATCATATCACTTAGATAATTTCGAACAAAAGGCTTGTTTTTTCTTTTTGTTTTAATTATTACTTACAAACATTTTATGCGCTTACAAATAATGTGCAGATGCATAATCAGTGGTGGACACTGATTTCCTGTAAGAGAAGGGGGAATGGAAGTAATCATTAGGTTAAATAAAAGTCGTGATCTACATGTTTAAAATTAAAAATGTACAGACTTTATGTTAAAAATGCAAATAAATGCTACATTTCAGCTTGAATTCATGTGAAATCATAGGCGTAATCTGGGGGGGGGCGAGGGGGGGCAATTGCCCCTGCAGTTGTAAAAATTGCCCCCCTAGTCTAAAAAGTCAGGGGGCAAAGTTATGATTTTGAACCCAAATCATGCATTTATAACCCAAATATACTATCAGATTAAAAAAAAAAAAATTCCCCTGCAAAAATCAAAAAAAGAATAGAATCACAGAAGCTTTTCAACCCAACAGGAACGATGGCAGATTCTACCAAATGGCCAAGCTAGATAATTTCTCAGGAAAGCAAAAATTAGGGGCAGCGATTTTAAACTTGTCTGAAATCAATTGTTCAGCGTTAGAAAAAAAGACCTGTTGCTGTAAATAGTGAGCAAAAAGAGGTCATTTTCACAGGCAATGCCGCAATTAGAGTTTATGTCATCCGGGGCAAACCATAATTAGTGTCGTGTGCATAGGCACCCATAGTAATTTTCATAGGGGGGGGGAAACTTAAAAAAAAGTTTCTAGAGGGGGGGCAAATTTCAAACTTTTAACAAATTTAGTTCTGTTTTTGCCATTTGTTAACATAATGAGACATTAACTTAAAACTTTAGGGGGTGGCAAGTTCCCTACCTTGCCCCCCCCTTATGGGTGCCCATGGTCGTGTGCCCCCTCACATGGAGCCGCGCCCCATCCCAAGAAGCTATAACTGATTTTGGCGTTCCATTTAGAATGTCTCCCGGTGCTTGTCCCGTGCCCGCTTGCCCCCTTTATTTGCCGCCCTGTCACAGGTTGGGGCCAGTTTCTCATTTATATTTTAATGAACCTAATTTTGGTGTTTGAAGGTCAGTAGCAGAGAGACAACACACTTTTATGATCGGGCACAACTTACTTGACTTGACAGACGACTAATTGCGAATTCAAATGCGACGCAGTTTAAGAGAATAAGAAACGGTCTGCGATTTTATGATTTATATCTGCTGCCAGGGGCACCTAGGGACACGTGCCCCAGACTAGGTAGGGTGCTCCAAAATAAGTTATGGTTCCATGGGAGGGGGCCGTTCTAGTTGGTTCGTCGTGAGAGATAAACTCTAGTTGCAGTACTATCTAAGTCAGTATTTCGATACCTTTAACCCTTTTAGAATTTCATGCATTAGAAAAATATAGCAACAAATCACCTCATTACTTCCTACTAACAGCGTTGCTCCCAGCAATAGGGAGAAGCAACGTTCGACACAGAAGGGGAACCTTCACTGCTATTGTTTATAACGATCTGCTGATGTGCATACATGGGCGCCCATAGTAATTTTCCTAGGGGGGGGGCAAATTTCAAAAAAAATTTCTAGAGGGGGGCAAATTTCAAACTTTTAACAAATTTAGTTCTGTTTTTGCCATTGCTAACATCATGAGACATAAACCTAAAACTTTAGGTCGGGGAGCAAGTTCATTCCTTGCCCCCCCTTATGGGCGCCCATGTGTGCATATAATTCTATTTTCTAGCATTTCAAAAAAATCGTTTATAAGTCTAGCTAAGATAATATCTCAGAATATTAGTTTTCTTTAGAGTATATGTACATTCGCCTAATTTATATACCTCCCCCTTTTTTTTTCGTGAATACGTCTTCAACCCAATAACATACATAATTTATCAGGGGTCAATCCAGGAATATTTTCCAGGCCCATTTTTGTAGAAACTGCCTATTTTTGTGAATTTTAATGCTTAATTTTGTGAATTTTAGAAGTTTTTGTTAATTTTCAAACCAAATTTTAATAAAAGTGACTTTTTTTGTTAATTTATGAAACACATTAAAATGTAGGGTAAAATGCCAATGAAGGGCAGTTTTAATCGACTGTATTTTTGTGAAAGGGTTCCGTTAAAATCGATTGTAATTTTGTTATAGGGCCACAAAACGAGCCCAATGTTTGTTTGTATCCTGTTCCCCGCCTGTTCCCCGCTTATGCCAAACTTTTGATTAATGAAGTCACGCTAAAAGTCGTTCCATCTCTTCAAATTATTAAATATCTTTTTCCACATTATTTTTCTAAAAATATTTACAATATCAACCTCCCCCCCCCTCCCAAAAATAAATAAATAAAAAATAAAATAAAATATAAATAAATAAAAATAACGTACTGTTCTCTCTTAAAAATTTAAAATTTTCTGTCCAAGTCAAGGTAAAACATGAACATTGAGCTTAGAATGCTGTAAATTTAGCAGGTCGCTAACATTAAAGAAAGTACCGCGGGAACAGAGGTTACAGAAAATAGAAAATGTGCAGTGCAATGAGTTTCATTGTAATGTATTTCAAACCCCGCAAGAAAAGCGGCTTTTTAACAAGGCATAAAATGATCGTTTTTCTGGACCTACAAACAAAACATAAGAACATGTCATCACTAAATGACCATTAAGATTCTGTGAAAAATTGGAGTGATTTAAATGCCGAACGCGGCCCTTTTATCTCCCGTTAACGCAAAAATCAGTCACATCTGTGTTCACTTAAATAGAATAGGACCAGTTTTTCCTGCAAGCATATTGACTCGATGTTAGGACACAGGAGATGTACAAGAGGGTTGAATGAGCTGCAAAGAATGGATTACAAAGAGCTAATCTAAATAAATGATGCCTGTGTGTCAAGTTTGGTTAAGTTAAATGAATTTTACCAGCCGAATATCTGTATCCTGCAGTGAAATATTAACTTGCTTTGTGCATGAGTACAGGTAAGTAGTTTTCGTAATTTTCTTGTCAAATCGGTAAATTTTAAAGAAAGATAAACTATTAGTCTGGAGAAAAGACTCCAATGTACTGATGAACATCATCTGGGTTTGTTTCTCAGGAATTCCTTAAATAGAAGACGTCCATTATGGTTGCGCTTTGAGGGGGGGAAATGTAGTTTTGTTTAAATTAAAAATGATGCCTCTCCATACTTATTGGAAAGAGC
>JAWZYV010020247.1:0-23247 GCA_038373885.1 Cheiracanthium punctorium | reverse complement strand
TATATTTTTGAAATCCCCTCCTCAAATAATTTGGCATCAAAGTATTCAAAAATTCTAATGTTCAAGACTTTTTGTTAGCGTTCTTATTTCATGATCAATTTAGAATCAATAAAAATCTATAGATTCATTCAAGTTCTTAATTTTGATTTCGAGAATTGTATCGAATAATCAGTGCATATTTTAACATGCAAATATACGTGGCACCATGGGCGCCGGGAGGGAGGTGCACTTGCACACCTCTGGAATTTTAGTAAATAAAATAATTAACGTGAAAAATATAAGCACGTATGTATACGCGTATATACTTATCTTCGGGCACCCTTGGATAAAACCCTTGCATGGCATTAGTGCCACCTAATAAAAAGATTCTGCCACATAGTAACAATACGTGCTAGCTTGCTTCTTAAACCCAGTCATCGTTCTAACGCAGTCGAAATCTCAAGCAAAAGGGATTAATCATGAAACATTCTTTTTTCCTTTTTATCTTTTTCCCTCTAGTAAACTGAATAAAAAAATATCACTGTAGTATTGTTTATAGACCCTGTTGTATTATGCTACATCGCTCTCACCCCTATACCTAGAAAAACCAGTGTTGTAGTCCTAACAAAAAAAGTGGGGGGACGCTCATTTTTGACGAAATTTTACCTAAACTTATCGAATTCATAAAATGTAATTATTCCTTAAACAACCAATAAAACTAATTTAACCATCATTTGTTTATTAGTTAAATAAATTGAGCTCATTGTTAAATTATTGATTACTTGTTAATAATCTAAACTAAGTCTTTTTGATCAACTATGTAAGCTACTTAATTTGTTGTTGCGAACATGTATATCGGATTTGTGTGCTTGGCTTGAAATTTCTCTTATAAACCCTCGTCAGAAGAACAGCACAAGGGGGGGGGATGCCCTCCATGGTGATCTTTCTAAGGGGTCCCAACCCGTATTCACGCTAAGTTTCGGAAAGAACCACGAAAAACTCCGAACTGTTATGGACGCGCGATGGGAGCTACTTAATTTTTTCTATTTGCATTTGTCAACAATCCATTGTTGTTGTTGTTATTGTGAACACGTATAGCGGATTTGTGTGCTTGGCTCAAAGCCCGCTTATAAATCCTCCTCAGAAAGACCACACAAGGGGGGGTGCCCTCCGTCGGGGTTTTTCTAAGGGGTCCTAACCCTCATTTACGCAAAGTTTCGGAGAAAACCACGGAAAACTCCGAACGGTTAGGTCGATGGACACGCAATGGGACCCGAACCTGGGACCTTCACACTTCGCTCATCTACTATTTACAGTAACATAAATACTGTGCCATGGTGAAGCAACAATCCAATGTCAGTCAAAGTGACAGATTTTCTTTTGGATTGGTACATGACTATTCGCTACCCCGATTTTCGTCACTTTTCGGCCATTCGGAAAATCATTTTTTACTAAGAGTGCGTTCGGGAAGATTTCTGTTCTATTCTTAAGGATATGTTTTCACTACTGAAGTGTTTAAGAAACCATTCCATTTGTAAAGTCTATTCAAACAGTCAAAAGTTTCCTTTTGATTTTTATACTGATATACTTGCTCTCGAGCGAACAAAACGAAAATTTTAATTTCTTCACAGAATTTTTAAAAAGATCTTGTAAATGAGCGTCCCCCCCGAGAATAAAAAGTGGGGGGACGTGTGGGCTGAAATGAAAAGGTAGGGGGACGCCGTCCCCCCGCATCCCCCTTCGACTACACCACTGAGAAAAACATACATCTAGTGCATGCTTTTTTTAATTTGAGGTGGAAACATACACCCCCCCCCCCATACACACACACGGGTTCGTAAGTTTTCCATATGGTTATTTTTCGGTTATCAACACATACACACACACCAGAGTTGTAACAAAACCAGAGTTTTTTGTAAAAAGCCCAACCCGAGAGGGTTTTATTAAAGAACCCAGTGTTTATAGTGAAAAAACCCGGGTTCTATTGGGCAAAATGAGCAAAATTAAAATTTTTGGTACTTGAACTCAAATATTTGCACCTATAAAAATGCAAACTTCAAACCATTGACAAACATAAAATATAGGTTTAAATCACAAAGGAAACTTGACACTGCCCTTCAAAAGATAAATGAATGAATAAATTTGCTTCTAAAAACTTTCACTGCATATTCTTTTGAATAAATAATTATTAGCTTAGTAAATTATAAGTAATAGAAACTTAAGTGAGATACCATTAAAATCTATCAAGCTATATATATATATATATATATATATATATATAGATATATATCCAATCTACAAAACTGAGCAAATAGAAATGTAGTAAAACAAAACATATGGATATCTTTTTGAAAAATATTTATATTTTCTAAAATATAAGAATTTACATTATCCGTGTAACTGTTTTCCCCTCCCCTCCCCAAAAAGGTGGTATAAGTAATGATTTTTATGAAAATATATCTATACAAGGCAGTACCATATTACCGGCAGGGCAAATGGGGCAACTGCCCAGGGCCCACAGATTTTAGGGTCCAAAAATCTTATATCTTACACTTTTTATGTTTGTGTATAAATTAATTTAAACTTATTTTTAATTCTTCGAAATGCTCTATAGTCGATACAGCATACCAATATGTAGGAAAATAACTAGCCTATTTTTAATGTTAAAAAATAACAAAATTTTTGTAAAGCATTTTTCTTCATAAAAACAGCTTAACTTCTTATATTTCAAGCTGTGGATAATACGAACGCACACAATAACTTTAGATAGAATTGCTGAAATTATTTTATTTTCTTTGGAGCGATATAAAAAGTGAATGCCAAAAACCTACCTGCACATTTCTTTTTAATATTTAAATAGTTAATGACTAACACAGAATTAAGTTGTAATCCATTATAATTCCTTTCATTCCATAATGTATATACTTATTTATTTTGTGGTATTGATTTGATGGCACTTGGTGCGTCTTCCCTAATTTTTTTCAATAAAACCTCATATGCCTCTCTTCTTTTATTTTGGTTCATATAATCCTTGTTTTTGACTTGCCAGAGGCATTGGCAATCTTCTCGAAGGATTTCTATGAAATCCGCGAGGCACTTACTCGTGAGGATGACCGTCATGTCATAGACAAAAGAAAAAAACCTTTCGTACCGTGTGATCGTTCGTACTAGAGTAATTCGTACCTTTGCAGACTGTAGTTCACTTAACTCCAGTTTTTCGTTCGCCAAATAATTCTCCGTTCTTGAGAATTGGCGAAAATTTTTCACCCCACTTCTCTGCTATATTGTGTACCTCGCTATTCATCTACCTGTCCAGTGGTATTTACACACAGAGATTGATGAACTATGTCCGCGGTAAACGGTCCTCTAGTCTGTGGGGCCTTTAAGGGCCCCCCCCCCCAAAAATCTGATATTGGCAAACGCCCCCCCCCAAAAAAAATCTGATATTGGCACCCACGCACAGAGGCGCAGAGAGCCAAGTCGGGGCCCCGGGGATAAAATCTTTGGAGTCCCTTTGCTATCCAGAAAATCCTTTTGATGTGGTATTAGATCAATCATGTATACATTATTAAAATTATTAATCATTTAAATAAACTTTAAATTAAAGTAATTGGAAAATTATTAATAGAATTAAAAGTATTAATTTAAAAGAGTATTATACTTTAATAATCATCCATGCTCTAAAAAATACCAACATTTTGTTTTGAAGGTTTCGTCACCTCCATAGAGAAACTGTATTTGAAAAGTTAACATTTTTGCATGGCATGTTTCCACAGCAAGAATAAAAAATTAATATTTTTATTCATACTTCCACGCATGCAGGCAGCCAAAAAATTTTCAGAAGGCCAAAAAAGTGGAAATTTCAAAATTTCTCATAGAAAGTCTTCATCTTCAACATTTTGTTAAGGAAAATTCAAAATTTCGGAGGTGGGGTGGGCCCATAGTCTCTCCTCTGGCTATACCCTTTCTTCCACTGTTTAACAAATTTGTCTCGGAAAAAAAATGATTCCTTGTTAAATAAATCTTTTCTACTTTGAGTCATGGCAAACCGTTGAGTAGCACCGGCAATGTCTACTTTTCTTGCAAAAGAAGACTCGATCAGAAACTCTCCTCGTTTTAGTCAAGTGGGTGGTTTATGCTCCAGCTGGCCTTTTGTAATTTCATCAAAAATTAATTTGACATATCCGGGGACATAATATGAATTCGGACTTTTTTTTTAATACAAAATTGACAACACACAATTAAGTATCATATAAACAGCAAAAGTGGGGCCCCTTCACAAGCTGAGGCCCTGGGGATTTTTCCCCTGCTCCCCCTCCCTCTCTGCGCCACTGCCCACGCATATACCGTACATCCCCGCAATGTATAAAACAGACGCCATGTCTAATCCCATATCATAATAGAGCAGCAGATACTGTATCTATCTGATATTGCGTCATCAGTAACGAAAACGAAATATACGGATCTTTCAAACCTCATCAAAACGAGACCATTCGGAACATGCGAAATGTAACCCCCTTTCTAGTGAGCAACGATTAACGAAACAACAAACTGCTACTCAAATACCTCAAATACCAAGATTCATTTTCCCCTTCAAAGCTCACTTGGCAGTCTGTATTCGAAGTTCGAAGCTGATCGATCCGAATGCAGTAACGGCTCATATTCGAAAGTAGCGATTCGTTACTTCGAGTCTGAGTGATTATCCGCATCTCAGTAACGAATACACACGGTTTGCTACAGCTCTAATGACAATGCACGGCCAGATCGGACTCCTGCTGCTCGGGAGCGTCTGGAAAGTGAAGATATCACTCGAATGGATTCTCCAGCAAACTCCCCTTATTTAAACCAGTGGTGTAGTCGAAGGGGGACGCGGGGGGACGCCGTCCGCCTACTTTTTCATTTCAGCCCATACGTTCCCCCACTTTTTATTCTCAGGGGGAACGCTCATTTACAAGGTCTTTTTAAAAATTCTGTGAATAAATTAAAATTTCCGTTTTGTTCGCGCGAGAGCAAGTATATCGGTATAAAAATCAAAAGGAAACTTTTGACTGTTTGAATAGACTTTACAAATGGGATTGTAAGGTTTTCTAACACTTCAGTAGTGAAAACAAATCCATAAGAATAGAACAGATTATAATCTTCCCAAACGTACTCTTAGTAAAAAATGCCTTTCCGAATGGACGAAAAAGTGACAAAAATAGGGGTAGCGAATTGTCACGTACCAATCCAAAAGAAAATCTAGCACTTTGACATTGAATGGCTGCCCCACCATGGCACAGTGGTTATGTTACTGGAAATGGTAGACGGGCCAAGTGTGAAGGTCCCGGGTTCGAGTCCCTTTGCGCGCCCGTCGACCTAACCGCTCGGAGTATTCTGTGGTTCTCTCCGAAGCTTTGCGTAAATACGGGTTAGGACCCCTTAGAAAGACCCCCCACAGAGGGCACCCCCTCTTGTGTTGTCTTTCTGACTAGGATTTATAGGCGGGCTTCGAGCCAAGCACACAATGCAACAACAATATTGGATTGTTGACAAATGTAAATGGAAAAAATACCAATGTGTAGCACAGTGGTTAAAGCCACTGACATTGGGAGATGGCTCAAGTGGAGGAACAGGGTTCTGTCCTCTCGCGGGGCCGTCGGTCTAGCGGTCTGGAGTTTTGGGCGGTTTTCTCCAGATGTAACGTGGATACGCGCTAGATACCCAGAAAAGTCCTCCCCCAAGGCATTTGACCCCCCCCCCTTGTGTTTGTCCTTTCTTTGACGTGGATTTATAAGCGGTTCCTCGTGAACAAGCACACAAATCCGAATACATGTTCCAACAACAACAACAACATGGAAAAAATTAAGTAGTTCCCATCACGCGTCCGTAACAATTCGGAGTTTTCCGTGGTTTTCTCCGAAACTTAGTGTGAATATGGATTAGGACCCCTTAGAAAGACACCCCCACTTGTGCTGTTCTTCTGACGAGGATTTATAAGAGGGTTCGAACCAAACACACAAATCCGATATACATGCTCGCAACAACAAATTAAGTAGCTTACACGGTTTATCAAATAGACTAAGTTTAGATTATTAACAAGTAATCAATAATTTAACAATGAGTTCATTTTAATTAATTAATAAGCAAATGATGGTTAAATTAGTTTTATTGGTGGTTTAAGGAATAATTGCATTTAATGAATCCGATAAGTTTAGGTTAAATTTCGTCAAAAATGAGCGTCCCCCCACTTTTTTTCTTAGGACGACAACGCTGATTTAAACCCCATAGAGAATGTGTGGGATGCTTTGGGGAGACGTCTTGCGGCACGATCACATCCTCCGGGGAACACCCAACAACCGAAACAGATGCTGACTGAGGAATGGGCACTTTTACCTCAAGAACTGTTGGACAATGTGGTGTTCTGTATGGAGAGACGGTGTGAAGAAACCACTGCAGTAAGGGGAGGGCATATCCCATACTAAGGAACATCTGCTTTTTGTTCTTGCACAGACAAACATGTGTATAGATACTACGAATTCAATAAAGCCTTTTTTTGTTTGACACAATACTGTATGCATTGTATTCATTTTTGCACAACACCATGCTTTCGTCATCGTTTAAATACAAAATGCTGTCTCTCATTTCTGAATTTCAAGTCTCTCAGATGATTTCCCCTGGTGTTATGGCAAAAAGAACACCTGCTGCTTAAGTTTTGCATTAATTATATATATACTGCTCTTTTTTTTAAATTTCATTTCATACGAAAATTTACATAAAAAAATAACTTCCCTAATCCATAGTATATCTAGTTCTGGGTGGGGCTCGAGCCCTCAGAGTCCCCCCCCTTGAATTCGCTACTGAATGTGGTCCACATCCCCTGCATGATGCCCCTGTTTTCCTTTCCCTCCCCCTTGAAAAATATTCTGCTTATGCCTGATTTATTATTTTTTTAGACCAAAATGACTTAAAACAATGCTTAAACTTTCTCAAATTGATTTTTTATTTCAACTTTTTAATTTTTTCAAATCAATCAATAATTTTTTCAAATCATTCAAATCACAGGCCTGGCAGGAATGCAAGACTACTTTGAGGCTTACGAAGCTAACTCTAGACCAATAGATAGGGGCAATGTTAGATTAGTTCATAAAAACTCTATCAAATCTGCATTGTGACACAGTAAAATATTAAAATAAACATGAGAATCATTTTAAAAAGAGCAAATAATGATCAAAATATATGAAAAAGACATTAAGGTATATAATAGGAAGAAAAATTCCCAGTTTTAAACAAGAATTATATTTATTACCAGTTTAATAATTAAACAGATCAACGCTGTGACGTAGCCACTGAAATACAATATGATATTCAGTAATGAATAAATAAATACTCAAACACACAGACTTGAACCAACAAAATTTGACAGATGCAGAGCAGGTAGTCATTCTATAACATTAATTAGCCAGTTTCAAGTTGTTTACATGGTGTAAGCATGGGAAAACAGCTAGTTTGGAGTATTGAGGTGAAACTGATAGTAAGTAAATATTTACACAAGAGAAGATTGAGAAAAATATCTACGTTTATAACTTTCTATCTACATAAACTACAGACAAAAAAAATGTATTACATTGAAGGGCTAATACTTATGTAAAACAATCAATCGGTAAATCAGGGGCCACTTACCTATACTTTCTTCCTAAAACTATCCGGACACAGTAGCGAATGAAGGAAGACGCTCTCCCATCTAATCTCAGAGAGGCCTCGGTCTCTTTTTCATTTTCTCTCTTGTTTGTTTGCTGCAGACTGAAATGAGCTATGCTGTAAATCAGCGTTTCTCAACCTTTTAACGTCGCCCCCCCCTCAGATTTTTCAGCATACATTCAGTTATTTAATCTTTAACAATGAACATTTAGTCGAATTTTCTACAAAATAATGTTATTAGTAAAGTTTGAATGAACACTTTAAGCGAAAATGGATATATTTTTGAGTAACAATGAGAATAAATAAGATGATTTTTTAAAAAACATGCTTAACTATTTGCTCTTTGGTTTTTCTCGACCCCCCCCCTCCCTGCAAACGATCTGCGCCCCACAGGTTGACAAACGCTGCTGTAAATTATCCACTTGCACGTGTTAATGCAGCTGGAAGAGGGAAGGAGTAGATTCTGCAGACGGATTAACGCAATTTTGTGGGTGGGGGCGGTTAGTTGAAAGATTCATATATACATTAGGGTGATTCATAAAATTCAAGTTTTTATTTTTTTGACTCTCAACCCATAATATCATTCTATCTACTAAAATATGAATTGGTTATTAATTTCAGAATTTTTTATTGATATTTAGGGGTCGCTACCAACTCTCAAAGTTTAAAAATTAACTGCAATAATGCCCTTTTGGGTCTACGCGTTTCCTTCTCTTCTCTACTTCCGGCCACCCCTATATCAAGCAAGTACCAATAAATTGAGCACCTCCCACTGCAAGAGGGGGGGGGGGAGAGAAAAAAGAAAAAAAAAAACATTTTATGCGTATGACATTCCCCAGCTTTAGTTAGCTGAACTGATATTTACAACATAAACAATCCTGCTTCTTACCTAGAGATAAAATCATTGAAATCCAATGTGGTTGTGTTCGCTTGTGAATGCGGCTTACTTTCGTTTTTTGTTTAGTGTTGTAATATTATTCATATAATGGCTTCAGATGTTATAAAAACAAGAAAAAGAGATGAAATATGGTTAATCGGACACACTTGCTCAGAATTAGTGCAAACAAAATTACCCTCAGTGCAAGAAGTAATGAGTTTATTTTTTCACTATAAAAATGTAATGAAAAAAGTAAATAGAGAATCAGCGTCATTAACTGCTGGTGGTGTGATGGCTATATGAGAAAAAGCAAGTATTCCCACCAAGGCAAAGCAACATGTTATCACAAAAATACTCAAATATTTCAAGGAATGGCAGAATTAAAAAAAAAAATAAAGAAAATAAGGCAAAGCGTTCAGCAACAATCAAAGAAAAAGAAAACAAGTGGCAATCAAATTTAAATGTTCTGTTTGATATAGCTCACTCTAATGCTCTAAATATAATGAATATTGACGAAGATAAGCAATTTCTTAACCAAAGAAAAATGAACCGTCTTGGACGAATCGGTAAGATTGATAAACAGTATTCTAGAAAATTTGCTAAACAATTAGAAAAAGAAGTTAAGTTGGAAAAAATGAAAGAAAAAGAAAAAGAAGCAATAAATAGACTAACTGAGAAATACGATTTATTGTCATCTTCAGCTACTTCTTCTACAGAGAACAGGAGTGATAGTGACATGAGTCAAAGTCGTCCTAATTCTCCGAAGCCAGGACCTTCTTCAAGCAAAGATTTTTCGATACCAAGGAAACGAGGCCGAAAAACAATCGTAGATTCTAATTTAGCAACTAGTCTCGATGTCGCTAAATTGAGCGACCGGAAAGCAACGGTTGTTTTGACATCTACACTCAAAAGTCTAGGCTGTAATGTATCAGAATACAACGTAAGCTATTCCTCTATACGTCGCCAAAGAATGAATAATAGACTGCAGCTTGCTGAATCAATAAAATCTGATTTCCAACCCCAAACTACACTAACTGTGCACTGGGATGGAAAAATGCTCGAAGACATAACAGGGCATGAAGTAGTAGATCGTCTACCAATCTTGGTATCTGGAAAAGGAGTGGACCAGCTCTTGGCCGTTGCTAAGCTTCTAGATGGCAAAGGAGAAACCATGGCGTCTGCTATTTTTGAGACAATTTCATCGTGGAACTTACGTGATAAAATAAGATGTATGTGCTTCGACACAACGGCATCTAATACTGGGCGAATAAACGGAGCCTGTATTCTTTTGGAACAAAAAATGCAAAAAGAATTGATTTGGCTCCCTTGTCGGCATCACATCTTAGAAATCGTACTGGAAGCTGTCGTAGTATCAGCTATTGGACCATCCAGCGCTTGGACCAGAAGCTAAGGCCATTACGGATATCTGCATATTTGTTGTACTTGTCTATGCAAAATACTGGTTTACAGCGCCAGTGGCTTATATGGCACCTGAAAATGACCTGAAGATTTTGAAGGACATAGTTGAGTTCGAAAAACATGATACAGTTTTAGCCAAAGTCGCCGGGAAAAAGATGTTGGGTCATCTTTGGTATCTTTCTGAAGAACTGGTTGCTCTAGCTTTTTTTGATAAGCGAATTTCTAATGAAATAAAAAGCAGAATGATTTTAGCACTGAATAACGAAAGTTTGGAAAACAGTCCTAAAAAGGCATCTTTGAGGTATGATGAAATCAAAAATCAAAATATCGAAGATTTTGTTACAACAAATACAATGAAATTTTTCAACACGACTGGTATTTCATGCGAGTTCATACAAAAAGATCCTGAGCTGTGGGAAGAAGAAGAAAGCTACAGGTCAGCTAAAGAAATTGTACAAAACATGAGAGTCGTTAATGATATACCTGAACGAGGTGTTGCTTTGATGGAAGAATACAACAAATTATATACAAACGATAAGGAGCAGAAGCAGTACTTGATGTTGTTAGTTAAGAATTATAGACAGAAAAACCCCAACGTCAATAAGTCAAATTTTATATAACATTTTTTCTTTCTTTCTACTTCGAGGTTTTAACACTGTTATTTAGTATTTTCATTCATAAAACTGTATTCTGATTGTAATAAAATTATTTATTTAAAAATTTATAGTTTTTGCTTCATTTCTCATATTTCAAAATTCGGTAGCGACCCTTAAATATCAATTAAAATTTTTTTTTAAAATACTGGTATGTTTTCTAGTGGAATAGACCATTTTTAGGGGTTGAGAGTTAAAAAAAAGGGAAAAAATTTTTTTGGGGTCTTTTATGAATCACCCTAATACACATCCATTTTATGGAAGTAAAAAAAAATCTATATTAATGTTTGTTTTTTTTCGGAAGGAGGGGTCGTCCTTCCGCCCCCCTCTCCCCCGCTCTTTAATCCGTCCTTGTAGCATTCTAGGATAGTGCGGATGTAACGAACGAACAGAAAATTGCAACAGGCAAACTGAAATTCAATTCAAGTCACAAAATGTTTTTCGTTTAGAATTTATTTCAATGTAACTGGGCCAGTGGTCGTATGGGCCGCATGGGTCGGTGCTCTAGACCCAGAGGGCCTAGAAACGACAGCGACCCGCAAGGTCACGACTCGCGATGCAACATTTACAAGGTGGGGGACTATCTATATTGTATGCTGAATAATGGGTCCGGTATCTAAACTACCTTCATAAAGATTAAAATTACAATGAGCTTTATAAAGCATTTTTAAAACACACATTGGAACAAGCAGGGTACAATGCAAAAGCGAAAAAAATACCACCGGCGCGTAACGGAAGCTCGGTGCCGACGCAACGATCTCCACTTCCTTTCAATAGAGAATTGTAAGACTGACGTATCTAAAAATTTTAAACATTACACTCTATACCAGCGATTCTCAACCTTTTTAACGTCGCCCCACCCCAACAAAGGCTAACTTATAGTGGCGCCCCCCCCCCACATATTTTTCAGCATATCACGGTAAAAAAAAATTCGGAAACGTTACCCAAAAATATGGGGCAGCTCTTGCAGTTTAAAACAGAAACATTTCCGAACCATTGCAGAAACATTTCCGAACCATTCGGGTAAAGTATTTAGAAACGTTTCTGCATATTTCGGGAAAATATTTACACATTTTCCTCCTTTTTAGGTAAGGTTTCTGGAAAAGATGTGTAACGTTTCTGTATATTTTGGTAAAATATTGAGTAACCTTTCGGTTTATTTCACAAAGGTTCCGAATTAACGAGTAACGTTTCTGTGCTTTTCAGAAACCCCTCCGTTTGTTTCAGAAAGGTTTCCGAATTAACGAGTAACGTTTCTGTGTTTTTCAAAAACCTCTCCGTCCATTTCACAAAGGTTTCCAAATTAACGAGTAACATGCACTAGAGGGCAGCACCAAACTCTCACGGAAGGAGCGCTCAGTATCAAACCCTTGACGCACTTGTTCATAGGCCAGCACGTTACCTCAGCGCTGTGATCGTCTTTCTCCGATTGCTTTAAAAGTAAACTGACTGCTGCAAAAGTTAGTTCTGGCATAGCTTGTTTTGGAAACTTAAAATTTTTTGGAGTATTTTATAAATGGAGGGAAAATACCACAATTAATAAATATAAATTAAAAATCTTAAATCTTTTTTTTTTCACATAAATTATTTTCAGGGGATAATGTGCTGTTTTATTTAAGTATTCATCCGGCGACGTCAACTGGTGAGTGGTCACAAATAAACTTCACAGTGACCACACAGTAGAGTCACATCACTCACAAGTCACAATGTGACTAGTATGTGACAGTCCTGTGACAATTATGACCCTCTGTGACGTCACAGCGACTCTTTTGTGACCATCTGTGCTTTTAGGGAAGACGCGTTCACTCTTTTCCCTCTGTCTCTTGGCACTTGGCGCATACGCGCGAAGTCCCAAATGAAGATTTCCTCTCCCCGTAAATATTTTACGCCGAAATGTGGGTTATGTTTCCGAAATCGTGAGTTCGAGTAGAGCATCGGTAAGTTACGGTATACTTTCGGAAACCTTTCTGCTATAAGTATGTAACGTTTCTGAATTTTTTTACAGTCTACATTCAGTTTTTTAATCTTTAATAATGAACATTTAGTCGAATTTTTTACAAAATATTGTTATCACTAAAGTTTGAATGAACATTTTAAGCGAAAATGGATATATTTTTGAGTAAAAATGAGAATAAATAAGATGATTTTTTTTTTAAACGTGCATCACTACTTGCTCTTTGGTTTTACTCGCCCCCCCCCCTGCAAACGCTCTACGCCCCCCTTCGGGGTTGCACCCCACAGGTTGAGAAACGCTGCTCTATGCACCTTCATGTACACTTAGGTCATACCAGACCCATAATGTCTCAAAATTATCTTAAAAACAATTGTCAGAGTAAGAAAATATGTTTTTTTTTTTTTTTTTTTTTTTTTTTTTTTTTTTTTTTTTAAGCAATAGCACGCCCATATTCATGTGAAAAAGTTAAATAAATAGACGGTAACTCTAAATTCACATTTTTTTTTTATTTAGTTGAAACATAATGTATCATTAGTTATGTTAGTAAAACGAAACAAAAGAATGTTCAAAACTTTCTTTTGCGCATAGAGAAATTTTTAATTACCATTTCTGGACAGCCCCACCAGTGGCTGAGCGCATAGCGCTAGCAACCGAGAAATGGAAGGTGCCTGATTCAAGCCCAAGTTACGTCCGCCGACCTAACCGTTTGGAGTTTTCCTTAGTTTTATCCAAACTTAGAGTAAATACGGGTTAGGACGCCTTAGAAAGACCGCCAAGGAGGCCACCCCCTCTCGGCCTATACCCCCTTGTGTAGATAAGCGGCCGTAATCCCGCAAAAATAAATCTAAATTACTTATTTTCCGTTGAAAAAAGAAAAAACAGAATTTGCTGAAGATGTTAATGTATTTTCAAATAAGCTGAATCCAATATTTCTTCCTTTCCCCCACAGAGTCTGTGAAAAACAAGCGCCAAATAAATACAAAACACGAATTTTTGTATGGCTGTCTTGTATGCTAGAACCAAAAATTAGTTAAGTGATGCCTATTTTTGCCTATATATGGGTAAATTATTGGAGAGGCTCGAGCCCCAAAGCCCCATACATGGGTCCGTAACTCTAAGCCTGTAATCTAAGCATGTAAGACAATAGTTTCTTAACTAAAACGCCAACAGCCTCCATTTAGTGAGTGGGCGCGAGGACTAACTGGGCAATTTTTCTTTTAATAAATATTTAACTAATTTTCTTTAACTATTAACGAATATTCTAAATTAAAAAAAAAATCTTACCTAATTCATTTAAACATAGATTATACATACATATAGCAAGGCCTGGTAAAGTTAAAATAAGCGCATAAAATTTGAAATACACAGAAACGCTAAAATTTTTTATTTAGCTAAAATTTCAAATTTCACCTAATTCTGTAATTTCTGCATAACATAATTTTTGGTGCCTGAGCATAGCAATAAACCAGTTTTAAAAGAGTATTCGTTGAAAGTCTATTTCGAATTTTTGATTGTACAATTGTTCAAAAGAAAAGGTTGAAAAAATATTTCTATAGCAGTACTGCTTGCTGGACGAAGAGGAGGTGTACAAGTAATCTAGAGGTATACAAGTAATGAGCAAAAATCATTAGAAATTTCAGATGCTTTCGACACACTTTTCACCACTTATCAGGCTTGACAGTTCTGACTACTGGTTCTGTGAAATAGAGATGGGAATTGGGTCTTCTTTTAATTCAGAGTTAATATCTCATAAAGTCAAAATTAGTTGCTCTTATCAACGCTTCCCTTCACATTCTTATAATTTAAATATTCACCTCTGTACTTCGGGTGTAGTAAATATTGTTACGAATTTTCGGGGCAACCCGCTGTTCTGGGGCTTAAAATAGTTTAAAATTCGTATTCTACGCTTCAAATAGTTAAATTTTGCTTTTTGTTGCATCAAAATCGGCCAACTAGAACCGGAGATACGGAGGTTTCGGTTTCCCCATTGTTTTTCTATGGGTTTCTAGAAATCTCGAGAAATATTGGACCTAGGGCTTCGATCTCTTCACTTTTGGGGACTTATTTTTGGCGCTAAATTTGGGGATATTTCTCCAAAAGTCGCCAAGCTTGGCGGCATTTTGGTCATTGGGCGCGATTTTCCCAATGGGGCCTGAAAGTTGGTTTTTCCGCATTAAAAACGCATACCTAACATTTCTCTTCTGTGACGTAATCAAAATTCCCGCTTTATGTAGAATCTTCGAGAAACAGACTTTTCTGGATGCTGCCCGCAGCTTCTGCCTCCTCTATAAATACCGGCGTGTTTCATCGGCCCCAGTTCAGTGTGAGTTAGCACCCAGCGCGTGAATGGAGCTCTCTCAGTAAATACGCTTGCTTCGCTCTGTGATAGAAGCGGTGTTTCGCGCTCGCTTTCGAAGCTGTTTTTAAAGTGCTGTGTGCAAATTCTTCACTGTTGAGTCTTGAGGGAGTGTTAGTGTTATCCCTCGTATATTTCTACTGAATTTTACCTGTGGAAGTGTTTTATTTTGTGTGAGAATTACAGCATTTGTGAGAGCTTCTGATCTAAGCGGACTGTTAAAAGCACATTACTGATTGATTGTGCTTGTGAATTTTGTACAGCTGATTGTTCAACTAAGTTCTAGAAGCAATAAAATTTGTGTTCCATCCTGACAAATAGACTCTTTACTAGAACTTTCTACACCAACTGGACTTTAGAACGACGAACCCAGGAAACAAGCAGAGTAGTTCTGCAACAATATACTACAAGATGACACGGCAGAATGGCTTGTTCAAATCTCTTGAGAATAATGAGGTTTCAAATTTTCAGATAGAAATTCACACCATTACATGGCACACATCTGCTATGATAGCTGAATGATTTTTTATAGTGTCCAAGGCAATACTGTTTTGTAAGGTCTTTTACATGTCTATGAAGTAATCCTGAATACGATTCACAATGTTTGGATCCATTTCTTCATAGTGTTCATTAGCCATTTTTAAGTGCTATTTTGTTATAGTTTACTTTTAATTCTGCGTTGTTGACTTTGAATGGAAGTAGATTAAATAGTAGACAATTAAATTAAACGAAGTTATTACAGAATTTCTTTTACCAATTCAAGTTTTACTTTCACTTTACCTTCATAGTTTTCTAATCAATATTTAACTTTAAATTTTTCCAAAAGAGAAATCTGGTATGTAAAGTATCTCAGATCTATATGTTTATGTATTTTTCTCATTAAATGAAATTAATATACGTTAAGTTTATTAATTAAGAATATTTGATAGACAATTAAAATAATGACAACTCTCAACAGTAGTGAAAATTTAGTTTCTGAATGTAACTATTTTTAAATATCTAATGATAAAAATATAAATTGAGAATTTAAAGCATGTTAAAATAATTTAATTATGTTTGATTAGCTAAAATATTTTGATTAACTCGGATAAGCAAACGTAATAATTGTTATGAAAAAAACACTCAAAATACTGGTGCTAAATGATAAAATAAATAAAAACTTAGTGAAAAAAAGCACACATGAAATGTTACTTATAACATGTTACGATCGTTCGAGCAAAACATTCTTTCGGTCTTCATAAGACAAGCCCTTCGACTCACTGAGCTGAGGGAACTGAAAAAAATAAACAAACAAGCATGTTGCCACAAGGAAAGAAGAAAAGGCGAAGAAAACCATGGAGAGGGAAAAAAGGGGAAGGCATAAAAAGAAAAGAAAATAAGGACAAACAAAAATACATAAATAAATAATAATAACAAAAATAAAAAGGAAAAAAGGAAAACGCTGCAAAAAAAAAGAACATAAAACAAAAATAACATAAAAACACAATTTAAAAAAAATTATTATTTAAACTATTATTTTAAAAATCAACACAAGTAACATTTTATGTGTTTTTTTTTCACAAAGTTTTTATTTATTTTAATAATTCTTAGTTCACCAAGTAATGTACCGATACATACACCTTTATAATATGTTATATTTAATAATTACCACGTGCTAGAAACGAGTAATTTAATTTTTATCATTCCCCCTCCCCCAATTTTCCTGATTTTTATCAGTTTTTGCCACTGTCCTGCAAACATATCTTTATGCCGGCAAATTGCCCAACTATGTTTACAAAAAAAAAAAAAAAAAAAAAAAAAGCCATATTCACCTAACCAGAATATTACGTGGCTCATTCGCTATACAGGGTGTCCAATGCTAACGGTGCCGAATGGCTATTTCCTAAACTGTTAGTCAGAGACACGTAGTTCCAATTCCAAATATTCTGTAAATTGTATAATCTACTATATCCGAAACAATGAAAGTCAATTAATAAATTTCAATAAAAATTACGAAATTTAAATTTTTATACGATCCCCCGGTCCTATAGTTGTACTTAGAAAAGTTTTCTGTATACAATTTCACGTACAATAAAAAAAAAAAAAAAAAAAAATTCTTCCTTCTTCGACCAAAATTCCCCGATTTATGAAGCAGCAAACATTTTGATGCATACATTCGTATTTTAAGTCACTTTTCCATGTCTATAAATGTCCCGTTACGGTAAACCGTTAAGGAAGCATATAAATATTGAAATTTTAAATTATAGGTTATAATTTCATTTTCTGGCATATTGTGGAGAAAGAAGCAAAACTAATTTCTGCATACTAATCTTTAAGCAAAGGGTTATAATTAGGCTCTATAAAAATCTCTCTGGGATCAGACTTACTGAATCGTATATATGTGTAGCATGCAGATGTGTAAGACCGAGTATGCTACGCAAAGTACAGGAAGAGTTTTCTACACGGGTGCATATTGGCATTGCAGCCGAAGGAATCTATACTTTGAGCAAATGTTACGCTAGCAGGATTTGTAATACTTTAAATTTCTAAAATGCATACATTCGTATTTTAAAATGTTTCGCTTTCTAATTTAATATTTAATGAAGTGTTTTATCCTCCCCTTTTTTTACGTTATTCAACATCAGTTCATTTAAAAAACTCTTAAAAATCTATTTTCAGTATAAGCTTTATTTTTATGTTAATTTATTGGATACACATAGTTAAACTTTAATCTTCTCTATTGCAATCTACAGTCATAAAATAGTTAATGAAATTGCTAATAAAGATTACAAAGCTCAAAAGCATGTACAGCTGCGGAAAAATAAAAGTCCCACTTGTAATTTTTTCGGCCGTCGTTCGTCGCACAGCAAAGTTACAGATACCAATCGTTTACGATTGACGTACACTTTAATTTGCTATGCATAAAAATTGCATAAGGGGCCATCTACATATTAAAATTCGCACCAACTTTTTTTTTTCTCAATAGCAACCCCTAGATTTCACTTCATATTTCAAAAATTTAGCTCATTTTAACCCCGGAAACCAATTTTCAATAAATTTGGACAGAAAATGAGGGAGTTATGAGCACCCAAAATCCCCCTCCCCCTATGTTAAAATATTTTTTCATACATCAATTTATATCTCATATAATATTGGTAGTAAGAAGCTGATTTTTATTCGTACTATTAGAACTAAACGACCCAAACATAATTTAATGTTATTATGATTTTTAATAAATTATTAATATGAATTATGAATTATTAAATTAATATTTTAAAAAAATTATGAATAGCGACCTAGCCAAATTTCGATGGAAATAGATGCAGAAATTAATATTAAAAGGCTGTGCAAAATTTCAAATTTTTACGTTCAGTAGTTTAATTTATATTAAATAAAATGTGTTATTTTCATGAGTTAACGGACCATATATAAATTTATTAAGTGAAAATGTTTTGAAAATTGCATAAAATAAACGTAAATTAGATTTATTTTGTGCAAGCACACAGTAAAAGATACCAGTAATAAAAATATCAAATTTTGAAGCAAATAAATTAGAGGTTTTTACAGTTTGATAGGGATTCTATAAAGCGTGTATTGTTGCGTCTGCTACCATATTCCCCCAAATAAAATATTTTCCAGCTATAGAATTAGATGCAGTAGATGTATGTCTTACAACGTCCTATTTCTGAAAAACTAACATCCTCAACTTTCCAGGCGTGAATGTGACCTATTTTAATATCAGAAACATTAGGTCTTAGGACTTCCCCAAACTTTACTTGTGGACTTTTTTTTCCGCAGCTTTAATATTTCTCAAATTCATCTTGCATACAAACCCTATTTCGCAGCTCGAAAAGTGCTCTAACTTTAAGGAGCTGTAACTCGGTGAATTTTGGTCGTAGAAGGACAATTTTTTTTTATTGTGCATGAAATTTTATAAAGAAGATTTTCTAAATATAACTGATAGGACCGTATAAAAATTTAAATTTCGTAATTTTTATAGGGATTGATTTATTGATTTCGATTGTTTCTGACATAATAGATTATACAATTTAAAGCATTTTTGTAATTAGAATTACGTATCTCTGACTAACGGTTTAGGAAATAGACACAGGGCACCGTTAGCACTGGATACCCTATATATTTTTGAAAATATGTACATTATATTTCATTATTTTATTAACTGAATTAAACTTTATAGAACGAATTAAAAATGTTATGTCTGTATTGTTCGTTTAAATTTTTAGTACGGTTTCATTGTTTGGTGGTGAACTAAATAATTAAAAAATATGTTATATTGGAAACTCGGTATTATTTTGTTTCATTCTCATTATCAAGGTATGTTAGGCATAGGCGCATCCACGGAGAAGACTAAACACTAAAGGGTCTGAACACTGCGCTTCGATAGGTTAACAATCAAAATGAAATTTCCTTCAGTCTTACGAGACTTTGAATTATTGAATTAAAATATTTTTATAAAGTTTTCTTTAAAAAACCTTAATAAAAAATAGTGGGTATTAAATAAATTTTCTCTGATAATGCCATATGCAACTGAATTTGATTTTAAAGTAATTTAACCCTTTAACGCGCAGTGTTCCCGCTCTGGGAACACCAAACTCTGACGTTTTGACTGTTGCCAGTCACGAAGAATAGATTTGATTTCTAGGAATATAGTTGCGGGTGACATAGCTCCACGAGAATCCTTTACTTTTTAGCACGTCATTTCCCGTAAAAAAATGGTCACGATTATTTTTAACAGCACTGACATCTGCTGAAAAATGGAAGAATGCGAGAACAGCTGGATAAATTGCCCAATGCTAAAAAAAGGGCAGCCGTTGCCAACGCTCGACTTAACTACCAGCAAGATGGCGGACGATCGAAACGGTCATCGCGTGCCACAGATCTAGAGACCCTTTTTCGACACACAGCCAGCTGTCGTCAAAAAAAGGTCTCTAGATCTGTGGCACGCAATGACCGTTTCAATCGTCCGCCATCTTGCTAATAGTTAAGTCGAGCGTTGGCAACGGCTGCCCTTTTTTCAGCATTGGGAAAGGGTTGCGCCTCAAAGGGTTAAGGGAACAGATAATTTAGGACGCTATTAGCGAGTGCCGCTGTAAGCGAGCTTCCGCATTTTAGGTGTGTGATTGAACGTACAGATAATAAACACAAAATGTATAAGTAAAGCAAAATGTTAACCCTTCTTAAAGCAGTGTCTTTTCAAAGAACTTAGTAGCACTGGATGCGAAATCGTAACTTAAATGTTGCGATTTTTCAAAATTTCAATAGAATTTGCAATAAGAGAAAAGTTATAAGGTTCTACTTACTTGTGTTTGCTAAAAATATACCATTATGCTTGCAAGTTATAACAACTGCAGGTGCAGGTGTCCAATATGGCTGCGGTTTAGTATGGAAGCAACGCAGTCACTACTACTACAGTGAACGCATCTTGGGAAAGGTGGTGTCTCTTCGCTTGAGTGTGCCGACAGACAGCGTCTTCACTCTTACTATAAGAGTGATATTGTCACACTATTGCAGTTAGGGTGACAAAATTCTATCGATGAAGAGTCATAATGCAGTTTTCACACTCTATTTGGGTTCATATGGCGGTGACATTTTTGGAAGGGTGATAATATCACTCTAAAGTTTTTAGAGAGTATACATATTAAAATACAAAGTTTAATTTTTATACTGTCCCTCCTTTCCTGTCACTTATATTTAGAAAAATGTTGCCCTCTGTCTAAGAAAATGAATTAAAAAATCCATGTCTCTAAGCGAAATAATTAGTGAGAAATTTAATGTTAAAATGATGACTTAGACCATTTTACCTACTGTGTTGCTGTCGGTTTTCAGGCGAAAAAAAAAATCTTTACTTCAGATGACCAACTATGAATTGATAGAAGTTAAACAATGATGCTATTGTTGCGAAATTACAATTAAACGCGTTCAAACGTGGGAAATTAACAGGTACAGTTTAACCTGAATTGATAGGTACTGAGTTGTGAAATTAGCGATAATTTAGTCTTTCAGGAGGGGTCATCCACTAATTACGTCATACTTCTAGATAAAGAATTTTAGAGTGTAAAAGAGAATGACAAAATTATGGTACAGGTTAGTATGGTGTGATAACTGTCACAAGAAACTTCCAAACATGCATTATAGGAAAATTGTAGCTAAAATAGGATTTGAGAAGTCAACTGCGTCTATTGAGTGACTATTAACACAAATTAACGTGATTTGAAAAGTAATTACATTTTTCTCCCTTTTAAGATATCCCCTTAGTCAGGCGCGTAGCCAGGAAAATTTTTCGGGGGGTGGGGGGATATGAACCTATATGTGTATAAATAGACGGAATTTCATCACTAATCCAAAAATTTCGGGAGGGGGATATATCCCGATATCCCCCCCCCCCTGGCTACGCCCCTGCCCTTAGTGCAGTGAGACAAATGCTGGTCTGTGCCAAAATTTTCAAATTGCAATATCTCGGAAACTATTTCCTTCAAAGACATGGGATTTTTTTTTATTTACCTTCGTAGACACAGACCAACATTTTTCTAAAGATAAGTGATAGGAAAGGAGGGACCGTATAAAAATTGAATTTCGTATTTTGTATGTATACAGCCCCTAGTAAAAATTGCCATTTCTGAAAGCTACTCTTCATTATGAACTTTTCTAACTGAAAGTGTGTTTCACCGATCACTTACGGTTTAAAAGATAACCGCTTTAACATCTATTTTGAATCACCCGGTATAGCTTTAAAAGCCCATACAACACCGGGAATCAAATTAGCTGTCAAACAGGTAAATATATTAAAACAGATTACCTTATTCAATATAAGATATATTTTAAATATTCAAGCATATTTTCAACATTCGTGCATTTTTATCAGTAAAATACTTACACATTTTAAACATTTATTTTCTGAATGTAATTAGAGTCAGTGGTACCTCCATATCAAAAGTATTATTGCTTTGCCAAGAAGCTTAAATACTACTGACTTAAATAACACGCCTGGGCTTGAAGCAGGCTGGGGTTTTCTCATTCACTATAATATTCAGACATATGATCATGAAAAATCTCATTAATTTCTCGTAAATAGCTTTTTTTTTTTTAAATGATACAGTGTTTTCAAATGAATTAATGTGCTTATTTTATTTAAAATAAAAGGGAGGGGGAATACCGCACTGAAACTCTTTGAGTCTTTCAGAGAGATGGTTTATTGCTTAGCCATGAGATCAGACATCTTCCAATATTAATGAATGTGTATCATTTCCATCTATGGTTAAACTGAAGAAATGATAGATGTTTTGACTGCATTTCATTCAAATCATCATTCTCCCCAGAAAACATGCTTAAATACTAATTAGGCGGTCATTTTGGTAATAAAATAGTCTTAGTTATTCGTTAGCTTAAATTTCAGGCTTTGGTTCTGATTTAAATAATACCTTTTAGGCTCAAGCGGACTTGATTACAAGTCCTTGGGCTTGTAATCAAGGGGCTCACGTAATAAAAATAAACTTGTAGATACTCTATAAGCAATACTTTTCTGCAGATTCAAGCCCCCCCCCCTCTTCTTTCTGGTTACATCTTTGCGAAGGACTTTTAAATAATTTTTTTATTATTGTACCTCAAAAGTTAATTTTATTTCTTGTATTTATTTTTTTCTTCTCCCAAAAATAGAGTAAATAGTTTCCTTATTCAAACTAAGTTATATGTAAATTGTTACACATCTAATAAAATATCAATTTTAATCAGTTAATTTTATATATGACCAAAATTTCATTTTTATATTAACCTCTTTAGACCTGGTTAAATAATTTTCCTTTTGATAAAAGGTAGTCAATTTATAATTTAAAAAATAAAGGGGAAAATCCTGACTAGTAAAATTTCAGGGAAAATTGGTTTTTCTTTATGCGCACTGAAGAATAAAGCTCTGCAGTTAATACTCCTCAGATGAATCAATTGTAGAGAAAACTATAATCGAAATAAATTCTCACACACGAATGGACTGTATAACTTCTCATTATTTTAATTGCGTTACCACAAAATGACCGCCTTTTCCATTTAATAACCCAATATTAGGAGCGATCCACCTGTCTGTCACTTCTCACGCACTTATTTTCTTTTTTCACCTTTGCCGAGAGAGACATGGCACAGGGCAACCCCATTCTGGCAAGAACGCACCACTTTGGCGCCTTTAGAAGAATTTTATTCTGAAGCGAATCGGCGCTAACACGCACAAATTAGGATATCTATTCTGTGTGGGTTATACCAGGGCCTTCTCTATTGTATTGGTGAGTAGAATCAACGCCCCCTCGAGGAAGGCCGCGGCGCTTATTTGTGACGTCACACCGACTAG
>JAWZYV010020246.1:0-64804 GCA_038373885.1 Cheiracanthium punctorium | reverse complement strand
GAATTTTTTCTGACTCCATTGCTGACGGGTTTGTGTGCTGGTTCTGATAGAGGGGCGACGGGGTGGTCGTTAATTGTAGTGAGTGCTTGTGTGAAAATTAGTAGTGGACCACCCACACACCCTTCTTTAACAAGATGTTTTCACTTCATCTTAGTTGTAGTTTGCATCTGCCAAAATAAAAGGATCAAAGAAGATTTACTATGTTTCAAGAGCTTGCTGTTTGCAATTTCCTCTTCCGTCAGTACGATTTTTCTTTTAAAAGAAAAGAAATAAATGATTTCCTAATACTCTTTAAAGACCATAAAATGTTTGCTTTTACGTACAGGAACAAAATTAAAAAATCTGCATCTCTTTATTATTCTTTTTCAAAAAATGTTCCTCGATGCCTGTGTTCTTCGGGCTAGGTGGGGGCTCAGATTTTTCCGGGGGGGGGGCTGAGCCGTCCATAACGCCCCTAGCGCTACGACCCTGCATTATTATTCCTGAAAATGCATGATGTAATTAATCATTTATAGCAGTTCTCTTTAAGGACATATGTATTTACCTCTTGCGGAATTGTTTGGTTTTCCGGCTTAATGTCATAACGTTACTAATTTAAACTAATGAAACGCCGTAATTAAAAATTACAAAAAATGTAGAAAAAAAATTAAATTATTAATAAAAATTTAGAAAGCTTGTAATGTATAATTAAATAGAATTTTTATCTTAATTTTGGTGCATTTTCTTTGAAACATTGTAACTGATTTATTGAAAAGCAATCATATATTTGCGTGTTGAATGAAATTAGTGGAAAATGAAATCGGATTGTGCTTTATTTTAAATAGTGCATATAGATGGCAGCATTCATCAATAAGCACTTAGTTTTAAACATGAATGAAAGATGGCAGCACGAAACTGAACATCCTTTAAAAAATTCAAATGCGTTTGAGACTCGAAAAAATTTAGAACGTCTCTACATGTTAAACTTCGAACTATTACAAACAAGGAACCTATATTAGTTACCAAACACTCAGGAAAAACATGCTAAACTTAGGGAATTTTGCAATAATTTCCTAAACAGGTAACACCTCGGCCCATTTTTGAAGGCAAATTTTCTGCTTACGAATTTTATTTTTAAAGTTGCATGAGAGATGAGACATACAGCTTTACTGTTGATATAGTACTAGCTCATAGTGTACTTGATGAAAAAAAATATTAATTTTTTTCGAGTATTTAATATCATGGGTTTGTTTTTAAAGATGTTCAAATGTCCTGTGTCGACGATGGCTTTTCCTAAAGAACAACCTTAACGGTGTAGTTCCATAAAAGTCATGTAGTTTTGGTACACAAATACCAATAAACTAATTAAGTCACGTACTTCAAAATTTTTAGAATGTCTCTTTACAAGCTGTATTATACATCGTAATAAACGATAAATCTGTATCAGTTGCTAAACTTTCAGAAAAAAATCATTAAAATCGAAAATTTAGCAGGATGTATGACTCTTCAAAAATTTTTGCTGCATAATTCCATGTTGAAGAATTTTTTGCTAAAGTCCTATAAAAGGCACCGTTGTTTCATTTATTACGATGGGTAGCAGACTCCAGAAAGGATAATCCTTAATTTTTTCGAGCCTCTGGCGCAACTGGTTTATTTTAATTTGTATACCTAGACCGCGAGGGAGATTTTGTTTCTTTGAACTGTACCAAGTGGTTTAGTGAAAGGTACGCAAGGTCTATGTGCCTGAGGGGAGGTGCCTTGGAAGAAGGACTTTTTGAGGAAATCTAACGCTTATTCACGACGGAAGTTTTCATTTTGTCTGTGACATATTTTCATCTAACCCTGTTAGTAAATTAATGAAAATAAGAAATTTTGTGTGACAATTCAGATTTACGAAACGTGGAAGTAGGAATGTGTTCATTCTTTAGTGGAATGTGTTCATTCTTTAGTTTTTCCTCTGGGAATTCCCGTGCTCATGTGCTCAAATTGAGGTGCCCCTATTGACCTACATACATACATACATGTAATGTATAAAAAGGTAATTTGGGTTTTACTAGTTTGGGTATTGGTCAAGCGGGTACTTTCACTGTAAGTTTTGCTTTCCTGTCATACTTGCCACGCGCGCTCTGGAGCTATGTTTTATTCCTTTAGTTAATTTCTAGACAAAAGGTATCGATTCTGAGTTCTTTTTAGTGTACACGTGTCTCCACGCCTTTGTAGCCCAGGATGCGGGTCATGTTGTAAATGCATGTAATTCGATTAGAGATAGAGAGAGGCGCAGTTATGTCTTAGCAACCCACGTGGTGGGGTGAACGTAAATACGCCCGCACCTCGAAAATCGAGAGACTTTTGCCACTAGAACTGCTTGATTAGTCCGCGCAGATTTTCGTACCCGTCTCCCCTCTCTTCTTCTCCTATATTGTAACTTAAAGATAATGTTTAATAAACCGTTTTACCTGCCTTAACTCTGGAACTTTACAGGAATATCTGACGTCTCATACATATATACATATACCGGGTGATTCAAAATAGATGTTAAGGCGATTATTTTTTAAACCGTAAGTGATCGAAACATACTTCCAATTAGAAAAGTTTGTCAAATTAAGAGGAGCTTTCAGATATGGCATTTTTTTCTGGGGTTGTATACATATTAAAATACGAAATATTATTTTTACACGGTCCCCCCTTTCCTTATCACTTAGAAAAATGATGCCCTTTGTCTAAGGACATTAACAAAAAAATCCCGTGTCTCTAACTGAAATAGTTAGATAGAAAATTAATTTTGAAAATCATGACTTACACGACTTTATCTACTGTGTTGGGGTTAGTTTTCAGGCGACAAAAAATCTTTACTTTAGGGGACCACCTACGAGTTGATAAAAGATAAATAAAGATCCTATTGCTGGGAAAAGCAATTAAACGCGTTCAAATGTTTGAAATTAACAGGTACAGTTTTATCTAAAATGATGCTATTGATTTATGAAATTAGCGATCATTTAGTCTTTTATGGGGGGGGGGGTCATACACTAATTACATCGCACTTCTAGAGAAGGAATTTCAAAGTGTAAAACAGAATGGCAAAATTATGGTGTAGGTTACTATGGTGCAGTAAATTTCACTAGAAACTGTCAAACATGCTTTACAGGAAAATTCTAGCTAAAGTAGGATTTGAGGAATCAACTGTGTCTATCGAGTGACTATTAACATAAATTAATGTATTGAATTAATTGAAAAGTAATTATATTTTTCTCACTTTGGAGACATCCCTTATTTCTTGGCGACAAATGCCAAAATTTTCAAATTCATATATCTCGTAAAATATTCCACGTAGAGACACGGGATTTTTGTTTTATTAATTTTCTTAGGCAAAGAGCAACATTCTTCTAAATATAAAGGGTAGGGGAGGAGGGACCGTATAAAAATTAAATTTCATATTTTAATATGTATACAACCCCCAGTAAAAAAAATGCCATAACTGAAAGCCACTCTTAATTTGAGAAACTTTTCTAATTGTAGTACGCTTAGATCCCTTACGGTTTAAAAAATAATCGCCGTAACATCTTTTTTGAATCACCCAGTATATATGTATACATATACATGATCGTTTTACAAAAAAGACTTATGAAAAGCACACAACTCAAAAATTGTGACTAGTTATTATTATTTACGACACGATTTACTTTTTATGAAGAACAATAACAATATGTATAAAACCGATACTATGAATAACCACATAAAACTTTATATTTTAGCTGAGCATTTAGTTTACATTTGCTGCAATAAAATTTTCTAGTCGTAGACAGAGCTTTAGGTTTCTATACTTCAGTTTCTATACTTACGTTTCTATACTTCAGTTTCTATACTTCAGTTTTTGTGTGCTTGCCCAGAGCTTGTATAATAAATGAATGATTTCGCATTGAAATGTGTGAATGAGAGAAATAAAATAATTTGACATATTCAGTTTGCCTTTTCAACAATTTATAGACCTACCTAACAATTCCAATAACCTACTTAAAAAATTCAACCGAGAGTCACTTTTACCAGTGCCTACCTAATTTGAAACTAAAATTTTTATCCAGTCTCAGGCAGTTCCTGTTTATACGTGTGCACTTCTGAGCTTGAAAAAAGACAGAAATTCTTTAATGTGCACTGAACGCTTGGATAATTTAAAACTAGAATTTTAACACAGTTATCAGTTGCAATAAGAATTCTTCAGATTTACAATATTTAATGAAAATTTTCGATGTCTGCTTATCTTACAAATTCGAAACGAAACTCTTAAGACTTTTGTCTTCTTTGTGGATGCTTGTGAACTTCAAGTACTAAATGTCCCTTTCAGGTGGGTGCTCGTACTGAACTCAAGAACCTGCAGAATAATTTTGATACTGTCGTAAATGGATTTCCCAATAATTATGACACCGAATATAATGATTGTGTGGTCAAATTTTCCTTCACACCACTGAGTAATCTCGTATAGCTAAATTCCTTATAGAAATTTCTCGAAACTGGAAGACGGGAGGTGCCAGATTCAAACCCTGGTCGCGCCTGTCGACCTAGCCAATCGGAGTTTTCCGTGGTTTTCTCCGAAACTTCGCGTAAATACTGGTTAGGATTCCTTAGAAAGTCCCACACGGAGGGCATTCCCTCTATCGGTGTGAATCCAATCGGTCAATCGATCTTAATCGATGAACACAAAAACCTCATAGAAATTTGATTTATTTATAGGTCTAAGGAATGATAATCCGTAGTTTTTTTACTGCACACCCTGAATAATGCATGTGATTGATTCGTTTAAATATAAAAAGAGTTGAATTATGATAAGAACTATCACTTTGATTTACAATTTTCTACTTGAACTTTAAAATTTATAAAAAAGCTACATATCTGAACATGAAAGCAACATTAGACCTTTAAAATCAAAGAAAAAAAAGTATCTAAAATCAGCCACAACCTTTCAAAGTAAATCAGTTGCGTACATGATAATCAACACTCGAAATATTTAATAATATCTTCCTTTTGAAAGTCACTTGGCAAATAAAGTGTCTGAAAATCTTGCCGTCTGTTTTGCAGTCAGACTAATCAGTCGAAAGAAAGATAAGCAGCTCTTTCACTTTCACTTTCACTTTGAACAATTCAAACGAGAGTCAACGCACTGGGGAATTCAGGAAAGTTTCAAGGGGCGGTAGAACAGTATGATAAATCATATTATCAGAGATGGGTTACTCTATTTTGCAACCTCTTCATTTTTAATCTTGAACCCATGTTTAACCTATTAGCTCTCATCTTTTAAAGAGACGCAGATGCAACGGAGAAGACTTTCCTTGTCCTTGTGTGACTGATGCCACCAGGCGCGTAGCCAGGGGGGGGATATCGGGATATATCCCCCCCCGAAATTTTTGGATTAGTGATAAAATTCCGTCTATTTATACATACATAAGTTCATATCCCCCCCCCCGAAAAATTTTCCTGGCTACGCTCCTGGATGCCACTGCAGAATGGTTCTTTGAACCCAACGAAACCCATCCCAGAACTGTACGGCATCTTTCCGGAGCACAGCAATTGCACAAGCGCAATGCTGGACCCCCAGCGGAACGTTCAAAAAACTGTTCTGGAAAGCAGCATCTGTCCCTCCCCAATCCTCTCCCAGAGTATAAATAGAGGTCCAAACGTAGGTTCCTCATAATGATACATACATATGGGATATCTTGAGCGAGACACGAATGAGTACAGACGTGTGTGATGGAGCTCCGTCGGCCAGCCGAAAAAAGCCCTTATCAGGGCTGGTGGTATAGGCGGACCGGTGGAGTATCCCGAAGACCAGTTGTTACCTAAAGCGCGCTATTTCTATGACGCTTGGTTACATCTAAAGAAAACTGGAAAGATCTTCTATAGCTGGGATTTTTCCCGCATGCAAGTCACCCTCCCAGGATCCAGCCCCTGTAAATACGCGGACACCATCGCCCACTTCAAAAAGCTACAGGAAAAAAGAGAGGAAGCTGAAAACCAAGCCGTAAAGGAAACAGAAAAAGACGAAAAGCTGAAAGAACCCATGCCAGAAGTTAATCTGACTGACGATCCGACTGAAACCCCTGCCGAGCCATCCGTCAACGAGGAAGAACAACCATTCCTGCAACCCAACAAGAAGGCAAGACTTAAAGGTAAGACGCCGGATAAGATTGTGTGCGTGTGTGTTTAAAGTAAATTTTAACTCTCCCAACCCTTTTGATGCTCTAAATTCAATTGAAAATTCTGAAAACTTAAATTCTATGGAAACAACTGAAACTCCGAGCTCGTTCTCCCCTAACCCTAACGCTGAACCAAAGCCCTTAATTATCCCTAACCCCCCCCCCCGACATTCACCTTATCACCCAATTAATTAACGAGAAAACCGAAGCTATTTTTCATGCCACTATGCCACTATTCAAAATTCTAACTTAAAAATCTTCCCCCATAACTTTAAAAGCAAGCACGCCATCACGGACCTTTTTCAGCAAAATAACATCCATTTCTTTAGCAATTCTCACCCCCCCCCCTTAAAGTTGTAATTAAAGGTATCCCCATCTCCAACCCCCACCGTATTAATTAAAGAAGCCCTCAGCTGCAGTAAATACCCCGTAATTAGAATCAACCAACTTAAAAGCAAACGAGATAAAGCCCCCTTACAAATTCAACTTGTAAACAACCCCCAAGGCCAAGAAATATTTAACTTACAAACGCTCCTTCATTTAAAATCACAATAGAAAAATTTAGACCCCCAAGAAAAGCCGTTCAGTGCTACTGCTGCAACGGCTTTTTTCATTTTACGAAATTCTATTCCCTGTCCCCCCCCCCCCCCGCTGTGTCGTCTGTGGAGACTCACACTAGCAAATAGCCTGCCCCATTAAATTAAATAACTATAATAATGAAGATAAACAACCCCCAAAATGCTGCAACTGTGGACGAGATCATCCCGCCAGTTACAAAGGCTGCAAATCCTTACCAGACAACCCAGGCAAACAGATCCCCTAAATTCCAAATTAAAAACACTTCTAATGACAATGTAAACAAACCCTTCTCCTACGCCGATGCTGAAAACAAAAGAACATTAATAACACCCCCTCCCGGCAAAAGACTTTTCACGAACTCGCTGACGTCACTAAATTAATAGAGAAAGAGATCGGAGTTTCACTCACAGATCTTCTCAAAAAACTTAAAGAATTACTTGTAAATTTAAAAACTCAAGCAGCGAAATCACTGTTACCAGTGATTTCGCTGCTACTGTTTTGTTTACAACTATTATTTTGCTTTTTCCCAAATTAACTTAACTTCCCTTAACTTTCTTTTCTCACCTACTTGTTATTAAACTCAAATTTAACTTATAACTTTTCTTAACGTTCAATAAAACTTAGCTGTTACTGAATGGGAGATTGTGGAATTAATTTCCCGGGCACTCCCAATCCAACACAATTCTTATCCAGCATCTGTCCAAGAAGGCGAGTCTTCTCCGACTTTTGAGCAGGGACTCGAACCGGAGCTGAACCGAAAACCGGGAGAAAACCGTTATTTTGTTCGGAAAGAAAACCGGAAAAAATATCGGTTTATTTCGGTTCGGTATATTTTTAATCATTTTGTTACTCTAACCAACTTAACCAATATTTTCTACGCCCTCCATATAATTATCATCATCGCATGTACACATACAGTCTGTTTTTGTTTCTCAGAGCCTTGCTCCCATTTACGCGTGCGTCAAGTCTGATTCGATTTTATCAAAATAGGGGCGAGCGAAAGTTTAGCAATGCTCTTTGATATTTAAAACTCTTTTTACGTTTTAACTAGCAATAAGTAGTTTCTGAATTCTGAAATTCCGAACTGAAATAAATCAAAATGAAAACATCATAAAAAGACAGCGAGCTAAAACAAAGCTTCACAAAATACCCATCTCAACCGACCACCCCTTTGCCGTGTAGAATCGTCTTGTTTACAGTCGCTCTGCTTTAGCAAAACGGACGGTACATTGCTTCTCGATTTTCTGTTTCGAGATTCACTACTACTTCTCTGTTTCAGTTTCGCATAAAACTACTTGTAAACGGCAGACTCAATTCAGTTGATGATAAAATTATATTTTTAGTACAAATAAATTGTACATAAAATAAAATTATTCATTCGGAACTGAACCGAAAACCGTTACTTTTTGAAAACTGGAACTGAACCGATTTATTTTCTTTCAGTTGAACCAGAACGAATAAAATTAAGCCCTGCTTTTGGGGAGCAAGTTCAAACATGGGATTAATAGTGGATTTTAGTTCGCTCAGGGAGACGGCAATTGTATCCCGTTGGATTCGCCAGCGGTCAACTTTTGCAACGATAAAGTTTGTAAATATTTTTCTTTTAAATGACTAGGGGCCAAGGCCCCTAGATTCGCTGTGCTCGCATTTAGTATGAGGCATTTGGCCCCTAAAAAGACATATTCGTAAAAAAGACATAATTTCAAAAAACAAAACCCAAAGGTTGGATAATATAGAATGTTACCGAGCTACACATTGCTTGGTTCTTGCATGTTGCTTGGAACATAAAAATTTAAACCTCGCACTATTTGTAATTATGTGAAATCCATGGTACGCCTTGCGTATTAGAAAATTATGGAGAATTTTCGTAATTTGGCGACTTGCGTATATGTATAGTTAATAATTAGCTCTAAGAAAACAGTAATTCATATGTTTTTTTTATAAAAACTAAGGAACAGGTAGGATAGCTTGCCACCAATGGCGACTTTTCATTATTTGGCGATTTACACAGGCTCACAACCTATAATTACTGTTCATTTAAGGTTCCTGGAAAACCGTTATCTATATTTTCATTTACATGATTCTTTCCAGATTGGCGTACGCAGCACCACGAATTATACCATCTCGCCGGGCTGGCAAATGTCCAAAGTGTACTATAACTGCTATAATGGTATAGTTAACGCCGCCAAATATTTCTACTGGTAGCAAATAATCCAGCTGGACCGAACCAGCTTTAGGATAATCTGCATTTTAATTATTTTTCATTTTCAATATATTAGTTATTCTGTTTTGGAAAAACGAATAATCGTTAATTCTAAACTCCCGTTGTCTAAGCGAACTTACTATTTGAAAATTGTCAACTTTGTGTAACACATTTTGAGTTACTTATTTCATATACTTTTTAATTTGGCGTAAAATGGATGTAATTCTACTTCATATTTGACAATTTCACATGATTCTACATAATTGGAATTGCTTTGTTGCAAAGGAATGAATGATTTTATGCCAAATCTGGCAACCATTATGCTTTATTTTTTTAGTTTTTTATTAATGTCTTCTTAAATAATTCGATTTTCGAAATTTAAGTCACCTTATTAGGTTCCTCGGAGTTTTCCGCTTTCGGGAACATGTTTCTCGAAATTCAAATCCCCACGGTTTATGAGAAGATAGGTCAACAAGCTCTGACAGCGGAGACAGCGTCGACAGCGGCCTTTACTTTTTTTTAGAATAGGAGAAACACTTAAAATGATATTAATAGTTCTTAGACAATAAATGTTCCCCACGAAGCACATAGATCCCTCCCCCCCCCCTACACACACAAAAAAAAAAAAATACCTTCGGGGAAAGCGCCCAAATGGTAAAAAGGTAGAAGTTATAACAAATAGGCTTGATTATTGACATACAACTAACAAAAGTTCGAATTTCGGGAGGGGCCCAGACCTTACTAACCCCCACGCTTTTTTTTTTTTTTTTTTTGTCATGATATTTTATCAGATATCAGTAAAGCTATATTAAAGAGAAAAAACAATCAGAAATCCTTTTAGTGTACATGAATAAAGATAAATAACATAGTATTGAGAAATAAAAACAATAAGCATGTTTCAAGAGGTGCGTAAGTTCTCCCTTTATTTTCGATCAGGTGTGTAGTAAATTAAGCAGTGCTGGAATGTTTTGAGTTTTGTCGTATTGTTAGTGGGAAGGAAAAGAGGGAATGGAAACGCTTTCTCAAAACGTATTGTTCCATAGGTAATGAATTACATTTCCCAAGAAAGATTTTTAAATGAAATGTATAGGATACAACATATCTCGTGTACTTGAAAGAACACAAAACGTGTTCATTACTGATTTAACCTAATTTCTTATTCTACGAATAGGAAATAGATACTTAAAAAAAAATGTTTAATGTGTTCAATTAGCGAATGTTAACTTTTAATAATTAATTACTAAAATGAAATTTTTATGGGGCACCCTCCCATTTTCTTCAATGATCTAAAAAAAAGTTTGCATAAAGATTTCAGATTAAGAAAATGGGTTTAAGTTTACTATACATATATTAGATGAAAAACACCTTACTCAGAATAAACACACGCCGACCTATGGCCGAGTGGCTAAGACACCGAACAATGGTATAAGATGGCTGAAGTGTGCAGGTCCAAGTCTATGGTTTCTCGCGCGGTTATCGATCTAATGATCTTTTGCGTGGTTTCCGCTAGATATAACGGGGATACGCTTTGAAATTCCTTAAAATGTCCCTCGCCCAAGGCATCCCCCTCTTAGGCAGATATTCCCCAAGTAGCTTTGTCATAATCCAATAAAAACTGGAATAAACATAAATCCAACTCATTTGATTTCAGATAGTCTCCTGAATAACTCATTTTGAAATTAAACATCAATCAAGATATTAGAGAACGTCAAGCAAGACAGTTTCTGCCACATATGCTAGGTTTGCTCAACACACGGGTTGCTGAAAAAAAGAAGAAAGCGTCCAAAACCTATTCTCTATTTTATTATAACACTATTTCATACCTTTGTACTGAAAAACTTAATGATATTTCTTAAGATTTGTAATTTTATATTTACCAAGCAGACTTCAGTTATTGTTATATCAAAACATAATTATATTTTCCTTGAATATGTTGTTGTTGTTGTTGTTGGAACATGTATTCGGATTTGTGTGCTTGTTCACGAGGAACCGCTTATAAATCCACGTCAAAGAAAGGACAAACACAAGGGGGGGTCAAATGCCTTGGGGGAGGACTTTTCTGGGTATCTAGCGCGTATTCACGTTACATCTGGAGAAAACCGCCCAAAACTCCAGACCGCTAGACCGACGGCCCCGCGAGAGGACAGAACCCTGTTCCTCCACTTGAGCCATCTCCCAATGTCAGTGGCTTTAACCACTGTGCTACACATTGGCTCCTTGAATATTGGAATGTATGGTACAATAGCTGATTCTGCACACAATAAAGCATCTCAAACTTCTTGTAAAATTATATGACAGTTTTTTTTTTTTCTATGCGTGTATTCCCTTCTTTTAATTGTTGTTGTATAATTTTTTTTTTTTTTTTTTCGTACTATATTTTCACTAATTTTTTTCCCTCTTGATATGGGCGGCAAATAGTAGCTGCACAAAAGTGGCCAAATGTTAACTGCATTCAGGTGGCTTGATAATATCTGTAAATAATATCAACGACAACGATCGGCCCTGATTTGAAGTAATTGTTATTCCATTACTTTTTATTTAACAGTAATAGTTACAAAAGTTCATCCTAGATGTCACCACTACTCTGTTCTACCACTTAGACTGTTTCCAAGAAAAAAGGAGCCTATCTGTAATCTAGCAAAATGATTTCATTGAATGACGCAACCAGGAAGTTAGTGGATTTTTCAACCAATGGTTGAATAGCAGATAAAAGAGCCGAGTTGAAAAAAAAGCAGTTACATAGACATACACAGGCAGATCAATATAGGCTGCGAAACAGAATAAAAAGTCCGTGCTATCGTGCTGCATTTGTATTAAGTGATCATCGAATTTTCGGATTCCGCAAATCGTACTGCTATAGAACAGGTAATTTTGTTTTACTGTTTTTTTTTTTTTTTTTTTTTACAATTCTTTCTTACAGGGATTCGGGCCCCCAGCTAAAATGGAGTTTCCAAATCATGCTTTAAAAATAGTTTAAAAATTTGCAAATTTTGATTTAAAATAAGAGACAGGGAAACTAATTAATAGAAATTAATAGTAATAATAATTACTCTACAACTCTATTATTCCATAGCTCTAGCATTATGTATACATCAAGGCCGTAGCCAGGAAAATTTTTCGGGGGGGGGGTTTCAAGTTTTATGTTTTAATATGGTACTTTTTTCAGCACACTGAAATTAAAATTAAACAAAGTATGATCTCCAGCTTTGTGCATCCAAATTGAAACAGTGCTATGTAAGCAATATCCTATCGGGCGTAGCGAACCTCTGTGTTAGTGCAGCCTTTAAAGAATGACAAGCACTGTGTGACAGAGCAGGGCCGGCTGGACCATATAGGAAAACTAGGCGACTGCCTAGGGCGCTGACTCGAGAGGGGCGACACTAGCCAGGCAGCGGATGTTTTTTTTTTTTTTTTTTTTTTTTTACTCCTGCTGTCCGCAGTGTGCCACTCTCTTTTTATTCTAAGGAGTAGCGGACTGGTTACGTGAATAATGCAACGTAGGATCTCCCTCCCGGTCCACATGGGTCGAGACTGGAGCTTACATGTCCCAAACTCCAAAAATCACAAACTTATCACTCTGACTTTTTTATTTATAGAGGTCATAAACACGATACTGTGAAACTGTTTCGTGTTTCGATCTCCGATGGAATCGAGAGATGACTCACTATTTTTTGTGGAAAAAGAAATTTTTTTATTTACGATATTTCTTTTTTGTCTCTCTCTACGTGTAAGGGGGGGGGGGTGAAAGAAGAAGAGAGAGAACCAATGTGGAGAAGCATTGAGACGAATGTGAGCTTTTGCTCCGATCATACTGCATTCTAATTATGGAAAATGTAAATACTGTGTAAAATTGTGTAAATAAAGCAGCCGTACATAGTGTACTTAGGGCACATTTTTGCTACCACCTTCACAAATTCCTACTACTATGATACATTAAACACTGTTTATTTAAAGAATTATTTGATGAGAATGAGAAATTTTGCTTGCAAGTGCCACGGAAATTGCATTTCCTTTTGGCCATACTCAGAAGACAGGTATGCATATAACGTACAGAGAAAAGAGTAGCATATTTAAGTGAAATTTATCACTTTGCGATTTCATGATTAGTACTTTTAGAAAGAGGAACAGCACATGACGCTAAATTAATTATTTATTTCTTAATCAATTCCAAATCGAAACTTATTAATATGGATTAATGAATTTCGCATGTAAGTAATAAAAAATGTACTTTTGAAAAATTAATTTTAAATACTTAATGACTAGTTCTGTCCAAAAATATTTTTCAACACAGGCTGTAGCTTAAAATATATAAATTCCCTTATCTAGTTGCTTAACTCTTTTTAAAAATAAATTGTTTATTTTATTTATTTATTGCGAAAGAAAATACGTGCATTGTTTACGTTTTTACCGTGAATTGTAATTGGAAATTTCTATTTTTTGATTTAAAAATAATTATGTTCCCCTCCAACGGAAAAAATGTCTAATTTGTTATGCATTTTTCCTTTAAAAGAAACATTAGACAGCACTTTTTGCTCACGGATTTTTGAAGTCCTCCTAACGTTTTAAAAAATACAGTCGGGCATCTATTTAACGAGCCTCTATTTTACGAATATTTCTGAGAACCAAGAACAGTTTGCGAATTTCTTCGTAAAAAAAAAAAAAAAAAAAAAAAAAACCTGCAATAAGGGAAATTCATTCTCTATTTAACGAAGTTTTTCTTGTATGGGTCGACTTTTTTTTTCGCTGTTTCGCTAACTATTTTCAAACTTATTTTGTTCTTTTACTACATTTCATTTTTATCAGTGACCTTGTCCTGGTTTCACCAGGTGTCTTAACTCACTGAGCAGTAAAATCGCTGTTAAAAAGCAGACAAAATTAACAGGCTTTTTCAGCAACTAAATTTAAGGATCACGAATGCTTAAATTTAATTAGGCCCGATCGTAGCACATGATTGGAGTGAATTCATAATTTATTTATTATAATGAATACGATAATGACATTAAAATTCATTAATGTTATCTTAAAATTATTTACTTAAAACCAAAAATACAATGCAATTTTGGACTTTTTGTTTTACCTTTTATGTTTCTCCTTGCAGATTTCTTTTTGATAAGTAAAAGGTAAAAAAAAAAAAAAAAAAAAAAAAATACGCAAATTGTTATTATTTATTTTTAAAAAGTATGAATGACTATTTTTTCAATAATATTTAGAATCTATAAATTTCAAATCAGTTGTATGCAACTTAAAGCATTTGAAAGGTAAATCTCTATTTAGCAAATTTTCCATACAGAGAACTTTTTTCCGGGATTTAGCGACTTCGTTAAATAGAGGTCCGACTGAAGATAGATAACTAATAAGAAAGCTACTCTTCGTACGAAAGACGCAGATTTGGGATTTTGTGGCTTCTACAATTTGTAGTTTCGCAGGATCGATCAGTTATTGAAGGCCTGTGATAGACGTGAATGTCCCCTGTCGAAGGATCAAGTCCGGCGGTATCGAAAAGGCAGCTGCCTAGGGCGGCGAACTTTCAGATTTCGTCGTCCTTTCATTGTCAGTCTTATCATTGCATAACCCTTTCACGCGCGGTGTCCTAGCCGTGAGGACACCAAACTCTGACGTTTTGACTGTTGCCAGTCACGAAGAATAGATTTGATTTCTATAAAAATAGTTGCGGGGGACATATCTCATATAAAAATGGAAGAACGCGAGAACAGCTGGACAGATTGCTCAATGCTGAAAAAAGGGCAGCCGTTGCCATCGCTCGACTTAACTACCAGCAAGATGGCGGACGATCGAAACGTTCATCGCGTGCCACAGATCAAGAGACACTTTTTTGACGCAACTGGCTGTGCGCGAGAATAGCCAGCTGTCGTCTGAACATAAATTAAAATCCTAAGACGCATATATGGCTCTTTTCTTTCTTCTTTTCTTTTTTTCCCCCCTTTGAGGCGGGAAGAGGAGTTCTGTGGAGTCTTTTATTTTAGAGACTCCAGCTTCAACTCATTTCATCTTGATTTAGGATCCAGATTTTAGCAATAAATTTTCGCGTTTGTCTCCCACTTAAATAATATTTTTTATTAAAATTAATAAAGAATTTTTTAAATAACACATATAGTATTAAAAAAAATTTTTTTCGTGCTTATTTACATTTATTTTAACTTTTAAACATCACAATTTTCGGGTGTTCTTTTTAATATTAGCCTTGCTTTTAACAAGTAAATTTCTTAATTTTTAAAAAAAATATATTCCTAAAATAGTGTCTGGGGAGAGAAAAGGCACCGTAGTTCCTTTTGCCGTGAGTAACTTCCTAGCACACGGCCCTGGTTTGGAAATCTTAAAAATTAAAAATAAAAATAAATCTCTTAAAAATAGTTTTCTCTAATCTGACACTATTTTTAAGAAAATATTTTTAAAATAGGGAATCTTAAAAATATAAATAAATTTTAAAAATAGTTTTCTCTGATCTGACACTATTTTTAATAAACTATTTTTTAAAATTCAACAAGTAATTTACTTGTTGAGGGAAGACATAGGAAGGGTATCATTTTAATACATGTAGCAGACTTTGGTAAATTTTAACACTAATATACTTTTTGACAATCGTAAACGATGTAAAAAAGTTTTTAAAAAATCCAGTTCAGTGATAAGACGGATTCTCAAATTCCTTGTTGCTCAAATGTGGATAGATATCAACTAAGTTTATTATTTTTTCTTAATTCCGACATCTGCAAAAAGCTCTAACCTCCGTTTAACAACATATTTCCTATAATAATATTTCCCAGCAGGAATAAAGGGTTCGTTTTAGAGAGATTTCAGATTTAAACCTTTTTCGTTCAGAGAGACAAAAACGTTTAAAAATTCCTAAATCAAATTTTAATAAAACTAATAATACTATGCATTGAGGCAATTTTTAAAAAACGATAATTTTAATATCTGTTTCATCTTTCAGAATGGAGTTTCTCGAAGAAAATTCTCATATAAAAGAAAAAGTCCGAGAATTTATGACAAAAATTGAGAATATTATTGCAAAATTAAAGAAAACTGACATTGAATCTTTTCGAAGAAGAATATCAGAAGCTCCTGGTAAATGTTCAAGTTATATTTTTGTAATGATTAGTCTTATTATGAAAAATATTTGCAGTAATCACAAACTTGTTCCAATATCGTTTTATTTAATAACACGCAGTATGATTGATATAATAGTTTGTAAATTTTAAATAATTTTTTAGTGTGTGTGTATATGTGTTAAATGCAAGAAAATGTACACTATATTTATAAAATTCTGTGATAATAAGCAAGATGAGGGGGGGGGGGATACGATCAGGAAAAACAATATATATTGTGAGAAAACTTAAATAGGATATGATGATACGTGTACTTTCTTATTTTAGTAAATATAAATTATAAATTGTGCTCTGCTTCTCACCTTAGTCTTTTATTTACTCACTTGCTACTTACTCGTTTTTTGCATGGAAGAAGTGAATGCGTTCCTAAAATATGATCCTGACTACTTCTAGCAAAACGAAAGAAAAACAGAGTAAAATAGGATTAGGTATCGTTTTGCTAGTTGTAAGGTGACCGCTACTGCTCAGTTATTCGGAAACATAAGAATCTGCTAAATTATTTCATGACGTGATTTTTACGTCAGCATCTGGTCATCTGAATGGATTTTAAATGCGTTTTTAAACTCGTAACAACACAGTGACGTAGATCTCACATACGATTAAAAACTCATAGAGCCACATTTGAAAATATTAATTATTTCTCTATTCAAGTGCAATGTTTGCATTGCCAAGATGACGCAAACCAGAATTGTAATGGCTAAATAACAGAATTTTTACACTGTAGCTAATAGAATTTAAAATCTGTTCACTCTAAAACTAATAAAACTCCTAATTTATATTTTATGTCGTTTAAAGTTTAAGAGAGGGTTGACTGTGCATTTTATAATCTCACCAAATTAGTAAACATTCTGACGGATAGATTTTAAGATGCGATAATTTAAAAAATATTTCTGGAAAGTTTCCGATAAATGTGGAGTTTATTTTTAAAAAATCTCAAAAATCAGTAAATAATGCTTAAACATTCGGATAAAGCTGTTTCGAACGAAAATTTTCTGTTCTATCCGATGATACGACGACCGTTTCCTTATTGATATTATTTCTGCTAATGTCATTGAATATACGTCAAAAATCCATAAAATATTAAATAAAAAACTTCTAGGATGAATTTTGAAAAAATCGTTTCGAGGTGCATAACTTTATGTTTAGAACTTCCTTTGTACCAATTGCATTTTTGACATAGAGTAGAATTCATTTCTAATTTTGACATAATGTACAAGATTTTTTGAAAGCAATAATAGAATATTATGTATATGGTTTGATAGATTTCCCTCTGGTTTAATTACAGATTTAGAATCCAAAAGCAGAATTATGCGTCGTCTTCTGGAAGAAAACGTTCCAGCTAGTGTGGACTTGTTAGATTCTCTTTTACAAAAGAGTAAGACCGACAGATACATGGTATGCAAAGTTCATTTTAGTATATATTCTTGCTTAAGATGGTTGCTGAATAGATATTTAGTTTTGTTTAGATATTTACTTGAGGGAACTGAACCAAACTAGTGTTCATATTGCACTGCCATTCGTCGTCGAATTTTGATTGGTTCCAATCTTTCAGATAACAGAAATCTAATGACGCTTCATTGCTCTATATTGGTGCAAATTTCCAAGTGTACCGCCAACTTGTTTCACTGATTCCCAACATCCAATTCGCGAAGCAGCCGTGCCAGGCGCAATGATAATATTTCTAGAACAACACCAAAAAAAAAAATAATAAAGAAGCACAAAATTTGTTGAATTTTAAGACGACTTGTTTAATAGACTTCAAAGAGGAAGAGATTACCAGTTCCTTGGAATATTTTTTATCTAAGTATGTTCTGCGATAATTTTTTACCACGTGGACCAATTTCGATGATTCTTTTTTAATTAGAAAAGATGGCGTCATACTAGTTTGGTCAAGTTCTGATTATATAAATGACAAAATAATATGAAACTCTTCACTTTTTATGGACTGATAAAAGTTATTCAGGCAAATCTCTTTGAATGTCGGGACATGATACCATGATGTCGTTGCAGTGAAGTAATTTCAAGCCATTTTTCTTCCTTTTTTTAAAAATCATACTTGTTTGTATAAATTTTTCAGTTATTTATTGAATGGACCCTGTACCTAATTTGCTTTTCTTATCTTGTGCCTAATATGGAAATGAGCATCCCTTGCAAGGTGCAAAACTAACTTGCTAATTGATGGGTTACTTTTTCGTGATTGAAATGATTTTCATTATTTTTCTTTGTAGTATCTAGAATGGATGTCTCATCGTCATTATGCCGCTATGTCATTTGAATCTTTCTCAAAAGCTCGTTCATTTGCCGAAGAGGCACATGCTATGGCGAAAAAACTCTTTGAGGATGCAGGAACGAACTGTTCGGATTCGAAACTTCGTGAAGAGCTAACTTACAAGTCATACATAAAAGCATGCGTCGATATGATTTCAGTGTGCAGACATCAAGCACAGTTAACCGATGCGCAGGTGAGTCAATATTCACTGTGAATATACTATTACAGGTTTAAACCTGCGTACCTAGAGCCATTCTTTCTGTACAAAACAGGGACAATGACCTATTTAAAATTTTGAAACTGGTATACAAATATTGTTCTATCAATTTATCCCGTAGGAACTAGTATAGATACTTAAAATAATAAATTCTCTAAAATTGAAGGATTTTTTAAAAATTTCACAGATGGCTGTAGTAAGTACAATATATCACTGTGCCATTAGCTGGTATACCTAGGGCCATTCCTTGGAAATTAGATTTCAATTTGCACAGAACAGAAAATAAGCATACACATGTGAATTTTATGCGTACTATTTTCTATCTGCACTTGCATTTACTCTTTCACTACGTATGAAAATTTTATTAAAAATATTTAAAAATTCACAAACTTCATAGAATGCATTATAAAAATATATCACAAAAAATTCAAATAATGCAACGGATAAATGCATTTGGAAAAATAAAAGAAAAAAGTTACATTGATTTTAAGATTGAAACATGTATTACTATTTCGTTTAAATTCGAATTACCACAATGCCCTGTCCAATGTTCTTTCCTTTTGTTATTTGTAATTATAACAAGTTTCCTCTATACAGTTGGTTTCAACATCTTATTAAGCTTGATAACTGTAGTTTTATCCACGACTTCATCATTCCCGATAATCATCATCATTGTTCTTGTCACGTACCAGCCTCTTTTCGAACTCCACTGAAGAACTCCTAAACCAAATGGCTTATTAAACCTTCATGGAAGATTCTTTGGTGCTATTTTAAAACTGAATTTTTGGAATTTTCGTGAGCAAATCATTTAAATAAGCGTAATTCACTAAACAAACAAATCCTTTTCTACTGACATTGATGACAATCTAATTAACGTTTTTGGAAAAGTGGATCTGAAATATGTTTAAGCAGATATATTTAACTTTTATTTAGAAAATGTACCTTTATTAGCAGATACAACAGTCAGTATATTAAAAAAATAATAATAATAACAGTACTACGAATAAATTTTGAAAATTTCATCTTATATTGATTTAAGCTAACAAATTTAAACTTCTAAAAATGTAAAGTCTGCGAAAAGGTCTGTTCCATATATAATTTTATTTTACGTCAAGTTTTATTATACGTAGTATCATAACTAGTCTTCTTTCAGACCAAAAGCCAAATTTACTCATTTGAAATTTTCTTCTTTCTTAATCGAATAAGCAAAACTTTGTTGCAACGAAATTTCCGTTAAAACGGAAAAAAACAAAAATTATCAGTCCTGTGAGGTTCGTTGTAACAGAAACTTATAAATAGACTTAAGTTTAGGTACTGCTTTCAAGCTATGTGTTTTTCGAAAAACTAATTAGTTATATTTATAAAACTAAAATATGAAATTTATAATTACACTTGAATACTTCTTTGAATGGCTGTACTTATGAAAAAAAAAATTATCAAACCTTAAATTTTCGGTTTCGATTAGAATTTGCAATAATATTGTATTTGAGTGTGCATTTAATTAAGAACATATTATTGCAGACTTACTTAGATGAAGCTAAAGCAGTCGCAATGAAAAAAGATGACAAAGACACTCTACATCTTTTACTCATCCTGCAAGGAGATATCTTGATAGCAAAAGGTCAAATCAGTAAGGCTATCGAGTCAGTATTCAAACCACTGCTCCAGATGCCAAACATCTCAAGGCATAACAGAGGGCTTCTACTGCAGAAGCTAGGCAATGCTTGCAGGTATGATATGGCTGTAAAGTTATTTATCGTAATTCAGTGGTGTAGCCAGAAATTTTTCATGGGGGGTTACGATCACTGATACTCACATATATGTATACGTGTGTGTGATAAGGAAGTGAAGAATATACATTTTGTACGGCAAAGGAATTTCTCATGGGGGGGGGGGGGAATTGTAACCCTCTATACCACCCATGGCTTCGCAACTGCCGAATTGATTTGGTTGGATTTTATTTTTTTTTTCATCGACTTAGCGGTTATCAAGGTGTACAATATTTCAGTCAAAGTTGAGCAATGTGTAAAGAAAAAATATTTAATAATTTTTCATTGTAGCTTCTGCACGCTTTCCAAAAGCATATTCGGAATCAGGAGCAGTATCACATAAATTTGCTTTTTAAGAACATCCGAGATCTCTTTGCCCGACCAGTGGTCGAACGCACAGCGCTCTGAACTGGGAGACGGAAGCTGCTTGGTTCAAAACCAGGTACCAAACCGTTCTGAGTTTTCCGTGTTTTTCTCCGAAACTTAGTGTAAAGACGGGTTAGGACCCCTTAGAAAGACCCCATGGAGAGCACCCCGCCCTTCATTTTTTCTTTTTCTTTCGCTGGTTGCCAGGACGACAGTTTTAAATAAAAAGAACTTTTTTTTATTCTAAACTAGGGGCCAAGGCCCCCAGACTCGCTACACTCGCTTTTCGTATGAGGCATTCGGCCCCTAATAAGGCTTATTCATAAAAAAGACATAATTTTAACAGACAAAACCCGAAGATTGGATCAGATAGAATGTTACTTAGCTACACATTGCTTGGTTCTTGCATGTTCATTGGTACATAAAAATTTAAACTTCACACTACAGTAGACCCCCTCCCCCTCATAACATGGAAGATATTTTGTTATGGGAATCCGTGTTGTACGGGTCCTGAGCTATACTCCACCTGGAGTGCGGACTCCGCTTATAATCGCTGGAAAAATTATTTGCACTCCTCAGACACACAATGATATTTAATGTTGCCATTCAAAAGTTATATTAATTAGGAGCTAAAGCATGATAAAATCAGAACATCTGTTACAGCTGTATTTTTAAGAATGTAAAACCTATTGGACACCTTGCGAATTTGCCACCCATGGCGATTTTTCATTATTTGGCGACTTGCGTACATGTAAAGTTAATAAAAGCTACGGAACAGATAGGATAGCTTGCCACCTATGGCGACATTTCATTATTTGGCGATTTACACATGCTCACAGCCTATAATTACTGTTCATTTAAAGTTACCGGAAAACCGTTATCCATATTTTAATTTACATAATCGTTTGCAGTTTGGCGTACTTAGCACCACGAATTATACCATCTCCTCGCGCTAGCAAATATCGAAAGTGTACTATAACTGCTATAATGGCATAGTTAACGCCACCAAATATTTCTACTGGTAGCAAATAATCCAGCTGGACCGAACCGGCTTTAAAATAATCTGCATTTTAATTATTTTTCATTTTCAAGATATTAGTTATTCTGTTTTGGAAAAACGAATAATCGCTCATGCTAAACTCCTGTTGTCTAAGCGAACTTACTATTTGAAAATTGTCAACTTTGTGTAACACATTTTGAGTTACTTATTTCATATAGTTTTTATTTTGGCGTAAAATGGGCGTAATTCTAACTCATGTTTGTAAATTTCACGCGATTCTAGATACTTGGAAGCGCTTTGTTGCAAAGGAATGAATGATTTTATGCCAAATCTGGCAACCATTCGGTTTATTTTTTCAGTTTTTCATTAATATCTACTAAAATAATTCGATTTTCGAAATTTAAGTCAGCTTATCAGGTTCCTCGGAATTTTTCGAATCTGTGGGCACCTTAGTCGAAACTCAAATGCCCACGGTTTAGGAGGAGATAGGCCAACAAATTTTGACAGCGCCAGCGGCCTTTACTGTTCTTTAGAATAGAGAGAAAAAAGTTATGTAGCTGAAATGTGTAATATATACTTATTAAAATATTTATTTGTCTATGTACTGGATATCAATTTCCATTTCTTTTGTTTCTTTGCGAAATTAATTTTTACGCTTATATATCGATGACGTCTATATTTAATCTGCCCCAAACTTATATGAGTGTCCCTTTTACGAAGATGTCATCAATTGTGTTTCCCAAAACGATCAATAGATAGCGCTACCATCCAAAATTTAAAAATTTTACATTTTGAGCGTTTTAGAGTGTTTTTTAGTCACGTGACCTAGCTCATTCGTTTCAGGGGCCCAAAATAACACCGGGTACGAAATTAAAAGAAATTTCTTAGAGCCGTTTTCGAGATTGCTCGGACATGCACTCATACAAACATTCCGCGTTTAATATAGGAACGGATATGAGAAGGTGGATTTTCTTTCCGCAATATTGCTGAATGACTGGTGTCCGGGCTGCCCCATAGCACTACTGAGATGGAAGACCGCCGTATTCGACGTATGGCTGTACCTTACTGCATCTGCAGCAGAAATTCGAACTGCAGTTGGCACCACAAGGACACAACGAAGTGTCACAACCTTGTTATATCAAGGATGGCTCCGCGCTAGACGCCCTGTAACGTGCATTCCACTCACTTGAAACCACTGCAGTTTGCGATATCAATGGTGCCAATCTACACGTCACTGAAGGACAGATTGGAGGTCTGTTTTCTTTTTTGGTGAAAGCCTACTCTGCTTGGTGCTAGTCATGGCCGTGTGTTGGTTAGAGAGTGGCCAGGTGAGAGCCTCCGACTGACCTGTCTGCCGCCTAGACAGACTGGCCCTACTCCAGGAGTTATGGTTTGCAGAGCAATTTTCAATGACAGCGAGAAAACTCTCGTGGTAATTATAGGTACCCTGACTGCAACTTTGTGTACGTCAGTTTGGTGATTCAACCTCTTGTAAGGCCATTCATGAACAGCATTCAAGGAGGTGCTTTTCAACAGATTAACGCTCGTCCTCATACCTCTGTTACAATCCAACATGTTCTACAAAGTGTCGACAAGTTGCCTGTGCCTGATAGATCACCAGATCTTTATCCAATCAAGTATGGCGTATGGAATATTATTAGACGACAACTCCAGCATCATCCACAACTAGCATTAACCGTTGCTGATGTGATCACTCAATTGCAACAGGCATAGAACTCCATCCAAGAAAGTGACGTACAGGACCTGTGGTCTTGTGTGTCACTTTCTTGAACCTGTGGACAGGGCCTGTGATCCTGTAAGTGCAATGCATGCATATTTGCATACTTGTATTAAATAATCTAACAGTTACATCGGGTCATAAAACACGAGCATTTCACATTTAAAAAAGCTTTTCTCGTGCTTAACGTGTGATTCTTGAAACTTTAACGAATTAAATATGTTACCCAGACAAATGTATTGCCAAAATTCCATTACTGTATAGTAATATTTTCTTGGTGTTTGGATTTCTTTTTCGGTAAATGTATTTGACTTTTTACAATTTTTCTATGTTAAACAGGAATGCTGTTCTGTGGGGTCCTGCCAAGGAGTATCTTAGTGAATCAATTAAAATTGCCCAGGAAGAAGAAGATCGTATCGCCGAATTCGACAGAGTCGCAGATCTGGGTAACGTATATCGATCCGAAGGAAGAATAGCTGATGCCTTAGAACAACATGTTCCTCATTTGGACTTCGTATTAAATAGAGGTAATTTTCACACTAAACAATTTCACATCGAACTTAACAAATAAATAAATAAATATGCTTTGACAGGGCTTTTTTGTCGACAGGGCGAGTTTGACAGGGCGAGTTTGTTGTGAACCGCCGTTCGTGACAGCGATCTTATACATTTTGATCGGAGGAGTCTTCATATAATTCTTTCTTTTCGATGGCCGAGTCAGTTTCCGACTGTAGAGGATAGGGTACGAGGACCCTTTAAATTACTAGAGCAGAGTCAGTGTTTCTCTATCTTAAATGTTGGGTATGTAGGTGGCACGAAATGAAAACTAGTAAAGATACCTTTTTACCTTGTTTTTATTTAGAATGATGATTGTGATGCTTATTTACAGTATGATGAATGGCACAAAACAAACTTCGGCTAGGGACCACCGGCTCACATTTGACAATTAGATCCTTGCTGTAGAAAAACAACATATCACTTGACTTGATTGGCAAAAAGGCTAGGATCACCACCACTCCTCTCGCTCATCATTATGTAGACCTCCGGCTCGGCAGTAGGCAGTAGAAGAACATCATACATCAAGATAGCTGGGAAAAAGTACAGCAGGACAACCAACACCCCTGCTTCAGTTTCAGCGAGTACCAGCTGGAAGAGAACTATTACTTATACTTGCCAGCTACTCCGTAATAGGGTACGGCAAGTGCGGAGGTATTAGGGGCATTAAAAGAGAGGAAATAGGTTCGCATTCACGAGCGAGGAAGTAGCGCCGTGAAGCGATAAAAGTTGTAACCGCTGAAAGACAGTGCCGGTTAAAAGACGGCAAAATGTACTTTAAGTTACTTAGTAAATTTACAGCTAAAGCTTTAAAGGAAATTTAAAATTAAGGCACACAAAATTTAGACCTTTCTTTTATATGGCAGCACATGTCATGGAAAAAGATAAGCTTTAAAGATGTCTTTCCTAACAAGTTTGACCGCTACGAACGCCGAAGGTGCTGGTCATTTTATGGAGGCTCCTAGTAGACAGACTAACATTGTCCTCTATGAGTGGTCTTCTAATTTTGAACCAAATCCAGATGAGAGACGTATCACCTTGATTGGCACCTCCGGAGGTATCGTTTGAACAATAAGGAAATTGACGCCATGGCAGATTTTACCATCTCCCTTTAGAGTACTCGGTCCCACAGCAGACTCAGTCGAGATAGGAATTCACCCTTCCTCCAACCGAATTTTAACCGACTGACTCATGGGAATCAACCGGCGCTATAACACATGCATTCCGAACCGTTCACTTGCGATATCATTTTGAATATAATACTTTTGTATATAACGCGTTCACGCTGCCAGAATAGCCGGTTAATCTAGAAAATACGCTTTAATAAATGTTGCTGAAGCTATTTGTAATTTACCGGCTGTCAAAAGTTATGATACATTTAAACACAAACTTAATATGCTACAAAAAAAGCGCGCAATTAGTAAAAAAGCCCCTTCTTGAAGTAAACAGTACTTAAGATTTTGATGACACAAATTGTGGTGAAAACATTACGAAAATGGCTTCTAATAAGAAACGTGTCTGCGATGCATTGGGGCATTAATTTTCCATGCTGCCAATTAAGTTTTCGGTGACTGAAATGGGAAACGAAGACCATACATGGTGTAAGCCTTATTCCAGCTTATGAAAAACCATGGAAGAGGACAAAAAGCAGCAACTTGTCTGCCAAGATGGTTCCAAATATTCTGTATCAGATTCAGGCTTGGCAAATGAGTTGATAATTCTATTTTTCGTCCTACCGTGAGCCTCAAGATACTCCTCACCTAGCACAGCTCGATGAGGTCTCGATTATCATCCATAAGAATGAAGTTATAAAATCAGTATAGGGGAAGACATATGCAAAAGCATCAAGACAAAAGTATATGCAAAGCATCAAGACATATGCATCTCATCTCGTAATTTCACACAGGTCAGAGTTCCTCCATAGTGCACATGTAGGTCAATGTAACCGCTAACTGACGAACTCATAATTTTACCTCCTGTGTGAGAGTTCTTACGACATTGTTAGATATTTTGTGTGTAGTGCATTACTCCCTCCAGATCAATAGAGTGACACCTTGAATCGCTCTCCACTGTTAACCTATGGACTTGTCGTTGAAGACTATAGAAGTTCATTGTTCTATGGGTTAAGAAACGTGTCCTCTTTCCCAACATAAAAGCGTACTTATTTTTTTTGTCAATTTAGGGGGGGGGGGACAAAGAACTAGTCATTTTGAAAAAACACTCAAAATACTGGTGTTAAACGATAAAGTAATTAAAAAACTTTGTAAAAAACACACATAAGAAGTAAAAGGAAAGAGGATACGCGTTTCGTTCAAAAATTGTTTTGAACTTCTTCAGTCCAAGCCCTTCGACGTAAAGAACACAGGGAACTGAAAAGCTTTTCAGTTCCCTGTGTTCTTTACGTCGAAGGGCTTGGACTGAAGAAGTTCAAAACAATTTTTGAACGAAACGCGTATCCTCTTTCCTTTTACTTCTTATGTGTGTTTTTTACAAAGTTTTTTAATTACTTTAACTAGTCATTTTGCCCAGCCACCTGAACTTTGGTGGCGTTTTCCCATCGTAGTAGAGGAGATTCTTGTTTCTGATGAGACAAAATACTCTGCAGCGAGCTGATGCACGGTCCTTCTCTTCTTTAGAAACTGAAAGAGCAGAAAACGGTATCCTGCAAATGTTGTAACTCGTTGTCGAGCTAGCACATGTCTTCAAGGCTCAGACTCCTCTGTTTGAAACTGAACTCACAGTCGTTCGATCCAGGGGCGGCAAATAGGGGACGCGAGGGTGTGCAGTCGCACCCCCAAATTGAACAAACATTTTATTTATTCCATATTCTCTGGATTTTAATTTGTTGAATCTTGCACCCCGAAATGAAAAACTGAAATGGCACGACTGGCTGGACCACAAGACACATAGAGACGCCTAGCAGCATGTGCTTGTGACATCATTTCCATCCTGATTCAAGTATTTTTAATTATTCTATTTGTTGAAGAGTAAGGGATCTCGTTACTTCTTTTTAAAGAGGATCAGCTACGTTAATGATTTAAACAGTAGTCTACTTCAAGAAAGCACTAAATGCTATGTTCATTTATGTAGGAATTTAAACTTATGTGATCTTACCTTTTTTTTTTTTTATCCACTATATACATTTTTATAGCAGGCGTATAACGATCACTTTCCATTTTATTGGCTGTAAGTGCTAGTTATACACTGAGATACTCAGAATTGAATTTACTATATACCTTGTATGTTTTTGGTAGGTGACTTATGGGGAATAACGATAGCCTGTTACAACATGGGTTTTGCTTACTACTCCATTACTCCGTACCCTGACTATAGGCGTGCATTGGTCCTTCTATCAATAAAGCATGATCTAGCATCACGTACAGACAACGTGCATTTCACACACATGGCATTAAACAACCTTGGAAAAACATTCTGTGGTAAGTGAGAAAAATAAAATTTTAACAATTATTAAATATGCTTAGATTAAATAAAAGTATTTTACATCATGTAATTACGAAATGCTTCAATTTATAAAAGGTTTGAATTTTTTATAATTTTTAAGCATACTAATAAACTGTTGGATTTCAATTTCGGACATTCAAAATGCAAAAAAAAATTCATTATTTATGTATTTTAAAACAAATTATTCCATCATAAACTCATATCTTGAAAAGTACTGGCTGTAGCCTACAGCAGGCGAACTTTCTTAATATATTCAGAAATACAGTTTTCCCCTCTCTTCGACATGCAACGTAATCCGGAAGAAGATGACAGTTGGGAGAGGACGCAAGTTTGCTGCTGGTAAATTTATGCGATTACAGATAGCAATACAGATTCTCTTGTGTGTGTAATCTTATTCCACTGTACACGTGAATTGTGAATTTATCTAAATTCATCGTTTTAATCGCCGTTATTTTACCGAGCATTTAACGTATGAGACTACCCAAAAAAAATCCATGTTTTGTGTAAAGATGTGAAATTTTCTTTATTTGTTTATTTTATAGGATTCCAAAACGCTTTACTTTTGTTTCTATGATAGCTAGAAGTTAATTTATTCAAGAGATAATGAAACGGGAAGATAGTATTTTGTACTGTGTTAAGATCTTTAAGCGCGTTTTTTAAAGGTATTTTTCGTAAATCACCAATCTTACGTAATATTTTATAAGTCGAAATGTGCGATTTCCAACATAAAGTGATTGATATCTGAGAGCTAAGCGTTAGGGAAAACAGCTCTGAGATCTTTTTCTTTTTTTTTTTAATTATCCAGAAATCTTTGATTTACGTCAAATTATGAGGTTTAGTGCAATTGATATTTTTCTGAAATTTGACAAAATCTTACTTAAAAAGGGGGAGGGAGTTTTACATGAGTTCTCTTACATGGGGGTAGGGGTTGGGTTGAAACGGCCAAAATCGTCCGCACGTAATTAATGAACGACCCCAAAGTGGTTTCAAGGACTGTACCGCACAGCCAGCTGCGTCAAAAAAGGTTCTCCAGAACTGTGGCACGCGATGAACGTTTCGATCATCCGCCATCTTGCTGGTTGTTAAGTCGAGCGATGGCAACGGCTGCCCTTTTTTCAGCATTGGGCAATCTATCGAGCTGTTCTCGGATTCTTCCACTTTTCAGCAGGATGTTAGTGCTGTTAAAAATAATCGTGACCATTTTTTTACGGGAAATGACGTGCTAAAAAGTAAAGGATTCTCGTGGAGCTGTGTCACCCGCAACTATTTTTATAGAAATCAAATCCATTCTTCGTGACTGGCAACAGTCAAAACGTCAGAGTTTGGTATTCCCAGAGCGGGAACACTGCGCGTTAAAGGATTAAGGCTGTTCTACCTGAAAACGGTGTATTTCGGTTGACTTTAACTCAAGATAGGAAGTAAACTTATAATCACATAACTATGAGAATTTCCAGAATGTTTCCTCTAAAACTAGAATAAGAACTGACATTGAGATAAAATTTGAAAAGTTATTTAGGTTTTTTTTAATATTATTAAACTTGACACTTTTTTAGAGAAAACGCTATTTTCTTAAATTTCGCTCACGATTAGGAGTAAATTTACGATGATATAATTATCAGATTTTTCAGAATGTTTCCTCGGAAACTAGATTGAGAACTGACATTGAAATAAATTTTGAAAAACTTTTTTTTTTCTTTTTTGAAAAATTGTGAAACTTGGCATTTTTCCAGAAGAAAACGTTTTTGATGGATTTTCACTAAAGATCAAAAATAAACTTACTAAACTATGAAAAGTTCTAGACTGTTTCGTCAGAAGCCATACTGTGAACTGAAATAAATTTAAAAATTGGAAAGTTACTTAATTTTTTTCAAAAATAAAAAAAAAATTAAACATGACACTTTTTCGGAGAAGTGTGCTTTTTGGTTAACTTTGACTAGAGATAAAACATAAACTCACAGTGCTAGAACTATGAAAATTTCCAGAATATTTCCTAGGAAACTACGCTGTGGACTACTGCAAATTTAAAGGCTGAATAACTAGTCAGTTTTCATAAAAATAAAGAGGAAAAAACATTGTTTTTTAAACTCAAAATGGGCTGACTAAAAAATGTTCTTTCAAACGTAACTTTGAAATATAAATTTAGATCACTTCATAATACATTTAAGAATGTTCTTGCGGCAAAAATGTACTACATTTTAAGATTTAAAAGAAATTTGCAAAATTCAAATTACATGATTACATTCAAGCTTTAAAATAAAATTAGAATAGAAAAGCTACTCAAAAATGTATAATGGTTCATCTGAAACTCCTTTACGATATGTTTTATGAACATTAAGGTTATACCAGCAATTTCTCTCTATTCTAACAAAAGTAAAGGCCGCTGGCACTGTCAAAGCTTCTGGACCTATCTCCTCCTAAACCGTAGGGATTTGAGTTTCGACTAAAGTACCCACAGTTTCGAAAAATTCCGAGGAACCTGCTAAGCTGATTTAAATTTCGAAAATCGAATTATTTTAGAAGATATTAATAAAAACCTGAAAAAATAAACCGAATGGTTGCCAGATTTGGCATAAAATCATTCATTCCTTTGCAACAAAGCGTTTCCAAGTATCTAGAATCGCGTGAAATTTACAAAGTTAACACAAAAAGCCTAATAACTTCTTCACCGTTTGCACGATCCGCTTGAAAATTTTCATGATCATGTATAAAAATACAGAAAACAATCTGCGCTTCTTTAAAAATCTGAAAATCTACCCGTTCCCTCCTTTTTATGCGATTTTTTGCTATTTTCAGCACGATTTTATTTCCGAGAGTGAAAAAAGTAAATCATTTGCGTGACAAAATTACCCTTTTCAAGTGAATATGACGTCATACAATTGGGATTCAAATTTGTTTAAAAGAGATTTTCCAGATTACACAGTTTATTATCATTTTTTTTTTTTTCACAAATAAATCGTTTGCATGGACATGAGAATAGCTGTGTACACAAAGCGAAATCTTTCGATTACGAAAAGATTCCGCGAGTTTCCAGAACAGCATGAAATTTAATTTGGGTATCTCTCTATTCTAAAAAAAAGTAAAGGCCGCTGGCGCTGTGAAAGCTTGTTGGCCTATTTCCTCCTAAACCGTGGGGATTTAAGTTTCAACTAAGGTGCCCACAGATTCGAAAAATTCCGAGGAACCTGATGAGCTAAGTTAAATTTCGAAAATCGAATTATTTTAGAAGATATTAATAAAAAACTGAAAAAATAAACAGAATGGTTGCCAGATTTCGCATAAAATCATTCATTCCTTTGCAACAAAGCGTTTCCAAGTATCTAGAATCGCGTGAAATTTACAAACATGAGTTAGAATTACGCCCATTTTACGCCAAAATAAAAACTATATGAAATAAGTAACTCAAAATGTGTTACACAAAGTTGACAATTTTCAAATAGTAAGTTCGCTTAGACAACAGGAGTTTAGAATTAGCGATTATTCGTTTTTCCAAAACAGAATAACTAATATCTTGAAAATGAAAAATAATTAAAATGCAGATTATTTTAAAGCCGGTTCTCGTCCAGCTGGATTATTTGCTACCAGTAGAAATATTTGGCGTTAACTATGCCATTATAGCAGTTATAGTACACTTTCGATATTTGCTAGCGCGAGGAGAAGGTATAATTCGTGGTGCTAAGTACGCCAAACTGCAAACGATTATGTAAATGAAAGTATGGATAACTGTTTTCCGGTAACCTTAAATGAACAGTAAATATAGGTTGTGAGTATGTGTAAATCGCCAAATAATGAAAAGTCGCCATTGGTGGCAGGCTATTCTATCTGTTCCGTAGCTTTTATTAACTTTACATGTACGCAAGTCACCAAATAATGAAAAATCGCCATGGGTGGCAAATTCGCAAGGTGTCCAATAGGTTTTACATTATTAAAAATACACCTAAAACATATGTTCTTATTTTATTACGCTTTAACTCCTAATTAGTATAACCTTTGAATGTCAACATTAACTATCATTGTGTTTCTGAGGAGTACAAATAATTTTTCCAGCGATTATAAGCGGAGTCCGCACTCCAGGTGGAGTATAGCTCAGGACCCGTACAACACGGATTGCCATAACAAAATATCTTCCGTGTTATGAGGGGGAGGGGGTCTACTGTAGTGTGAAGTTTAAATTTTTATGTACCAATGAAGATGCAAGAACTAAGCAATGTGTAGCTTAGCTCAGTAACATTCTATCTGATCCAATCTTCGGGTTTTCTCTGTTGAAATTATGTCTTTTTTACGAATAAGCCCGATTAGGGGCCGAATACCTCATATGAAAAGCGAGCGTAGCGAGTCTGGGGGCCTTGGCCCCTAGTAATTTAAAAAATAAGTAAATAAATGAAGATGGTATTTCGGACTGGAATTCGAGATTCAGCAGTTTTATCGCATTTCAATTGAATTTCATTTGAAAAAGCAACTCGCGCTGATCTTCTAATACACATTACAATATTTTACGCCAAGAAAAGTCCATGTTATCGTTTCAGTTTTAGAGATATAATTATATTTCTAAAATTTTTCAGAGAAATAAAAAAAATACAACTACCAATTGTTTCCATTACATGAATAAAGATGGCACGATATGTATCCTAAAACCCCCAAACCACCCATTTTTTACGGTTTTCCGCTAGTCCCCGATTCGACTTTCGTCCAATTAAATCATCGTTCGCTAGCGTCATTTCTTCGTTCAGTTATTACCTGTTTATGCCTGTGCTCCTACTTGGTAGTCACTTGAGCTGAACAGTGTGACTCCAAAATATGTATGAGTTGCAGAAACTAGATGGAACTCTTGTCTGTCACTTGTTGACAGTGCAAACTCTTGCGGGCTCTTTACTTTTATCGGATCCCCTCCTCGCCAAACTTCTTGTAACTTTTCCGTTTTAAAAGTCCTCATTTCCTACTGCTGTACTCGCTAAATTCATAAAAATTTAAGAATGCGTTAAAAAATTAGATCGCTGAAGCCAGGGAATCTGAATTGTTACTTAAATTTATGTTTTGGCTCTATTACTTAGTCTCTTTTATGCATTGTGCCTTGCGAAAATGCATACATATTTTACATTATTTTTCAGGATTAAAGCAGTATGAATCTGCATTAAAAGTAATGGAGCAGTCTGCAGAAGTGGCTCGTAAAACTTCAAATCTTCATGGTGAAGGAATGGCTTATGGTAATATAGGAACAGCTTATAGATCATTAGGTAAATGTACTGCTATTTAATTATTTATTTTTCAATACATTTTTAACTTTGAATATGTTGAGATTGGAAATATTAATTGCTAAATATTCCTTTCCCAAATAACTACAAAAACATCGTCTAAAACGTCACAAATACTGTAAAATGTAAGAGTGAAAGTTAATACCATGGGAAGTAACTGGACATGAATCTAGGCAGATTTCGTACAAAATATCCTTCGATTTTCTTAAATGCAGAATTGGAATCGTTAAAATTTTCCTACCTATAACCGTCAATCTTCGATTTACAAAGAATGTGAAATTTTGTTGATGACTTAGAAGATATAAGAAACACTTTCAGTTAAAATAAAATATATATATTTATCCGTGTCAGATAATTAATCAGCACAAATTTAAGTAGTAAGTGCACTTTTCTTTGGTGTGTAAAACACTCTTGCAATGATTTGTAATGTTTAGAGCTAATACCTAAGTTATATCGTTCAAATTATGAAAATCCTATATTTTGTACTTTTTCTTTTTACAAAGGAAAGTACGACGATGCAATCAAATACCACCAGAAATACTTGGATATCACAAAGGATCTGGGTGATTATGGAGCAGCTGCAATTATGCAGCGAGAACTGGCGATTGATTACGTTTGCAAAGGGGTAAGAGTAAATAATTATCCTGTTACTCTGCTTTTATTACTGTTTTTTACTATTCTGAACATTTTGGAAACATGGGGCACATGCAAGAGATAATTGTAAATAGTTTAGGAAGTAGCTGTCGCTAAGAAAACTTGTGTACAATTTATGCCATTTGCAGTGCAATAAAGCTGACTTACGCGGGATTTACACTGCATCACTTTTGATGTATATCCAAAGTGAATCATTAGGAGAGAAGTCATCTAGAGTCATTATCCTTGTTTACATATTTTCATCCAGTTCGGTGGTTTCACCTTACGTGCACTGTCACTGTTGCGGGTGTGCAAACCTTTTCAATCACGAGGATCCCAATTAAATAGAGAATTGGGCGGAATTGATGAACGGATCGTTTGCTTACGTTTTTCATCAGGTCTCCACTCTGTATGGATGTATCAGGGAAGGACTGTACCATCAAAAGTTTGTGTAAAGTCAAATTGTTTCATTGTTCATATTAAGTGTACACTTTGGATGAAACAATTATGAAAGGCAACATTACCGCTTTATGTTAATGCTTCAGTTCAAGCATTCTGTTCATGCTTCAGTTATCTACCGCATGCCCCCCACGTTCTTTGTTTTAAATAAGTATTTCCATAATTATAAAATATTCACGATCACAAATTTCTAAGACAATCTGTTTACTGTTTAGAATCTCGTGCGGTCATAAATCTGTATGGGACTAGGTCGGTCGGCTGATTGTGTTAGTAAAGGAAAAGTTATACAAGGTCTATCAGCCTGAGGGAGGAATTTGCTGGGTGGAGAACTTTTTAAGAATCTCAACGCATGTTCACGTCACGAAACCGAATATAATGGCCACAGTTAGAGCGACAGCCGGTCAAAATCCTGGACCTTTACACTTCAGCTCGCTTGGTTATCGATCTAACGGTCTAGTAGTATTTTCAGTCCTTTTTAAAAAGTGGTACATTTAAAACATATTTAAATACTCATTTTACGTTAAATTTAAGAAATTTTTAATTAGTTAAAATCAAATTACAAATGGATAAGCAGCACAATCCAGGTCCATAGGTTTTGAATCGTCTGTTACTGAGAACACTTCTTGAGCGACATAGCTTTCTACTGCTCGCCCAAAGATAAAAGGTCGGCTTTGGCAGGCTGCCAAAAAATGGATGCTGCGATTTGCTTCATAGGAAAGATGGGTCCAGATGTGTAAGGACTCTTAAAATTCTATGCGGTAGTAGTGTTTTTTGAGACATTTGGACTTTCATTTCCGATTTACAAAATACTTCCGTATTACCAGTTGGCCAAAATCTAGCCAAAAAGTGGCTAAATTGGCTACACTGTCAGCACGTACTAGACACAGAATTTCTTGCACATCTGAGCCCATCTTCGCAGCATACATTTTTTTGGCAGCGTGCCAAAGCCGAACTTTTTTCTTTGGGCGAGAAGTATGTTATTTTGCTGCCAGAATCGCTTTTGTTTCGCCGTCTTTCGAAGTCTTATTTAAAATCTGTTTGTGAATTCCGTAATTTTGTATGCTGTGGCGCATTTAAAAGCTCTGCTCGAGTTTAATATTTAGTCGAGTTTAAGTCTGCTCGAGTTTGGAACAATTTTATTTTATTCGAATTTCAGTGTATGATCATCTATTGAATTATTACTTGTGAATTTTTGTGAATTGTGCATTAAAGATTGTTCGATGTGTTTCTAGAAGCGATAAAGTTTGTGGTTTGCTTGAGAACTCTACTGGTTCTTGGAAGCTAAGGCAGCCCAAACCTTTAAGCACTCAGACCCAATCAAACCCATCAGTTCATCAGTTTCTGCCGAAATATTAATGCTGTTACGTGATGGAAAATAAAAATACACATTTTAAATTTTGTTAGAAAATGTTAAAAATATTACTTTGAATACCTTAAGAATGATTAAAATATATAATTTATTCTACCGGAAAGTGCATGTAGAACGTTGTTTTTGTCATGTACTGTTGGTTGTTTTGTTGGTGTTTAATGGCACAAAGTCCAAAAAGGACATACTGCACCAGACGATGAGTTGAAACCATATAATGATTGTCATGTACTGTCGTATGTGCCAAAATCAGAAGTATATGAGGAAATGTCATTCTATAGCTAAATTAAAAAAATTTTTTTAGATTGATTACTTTTTTAAATAGAACTATCCCCTTGTTAGTAAATAATTTTCTGATGATTCAAGCGAAAATTGCTTTTATTCCTTAACCTCTTCGGCCCTGACTTCCTAATATTAGAATACATCTTTGCATTACTCTATAGTCTTCACTTTCAAGAATTTTAACACCAAAACCTAGTGCCCTCTAATAATACATTCAAGAATAGCAGAAAGTTACCAAGCCAAAAGTTAAATGCATCTTTATGAATGCATGCATGCAATGAAAATGCATGAGAAGGGTAAGTATTTTCACGTTTTCACGCACAAAGAAATTGTTTCAAAAGGTTTCTACAAAACAACTGTATTTTTTTATCATTTTGCTCAATTATACCGCGTATTCTATTATTAGAATATTTTTAACCTTTCTACCCTGTCTGGGTCGATTCGACCCATTTCTAAAATTGATCTTTTGATATCTTCCACCGGTTTTAATTAAGTTCTTTCAAACTTCATGTATTCCTCAAAGATGTGCACTCGTTTAATATGTGAGTTTTTCAGAGTCGTAAGAGTTTTCTTTAATCACCCTGAAAAAAAAGTGACATTTTACCTGTCTGGGTCGAATCGACCCATGTTATCATTGTGCGTAGAAATACAGGGAAAACCTATTCATATTTTGAATAGACTTTATTTTATTGTGTGGTCGATAGATGATGGCAATATATTGAAGGACAAATATGATCTATTATTTGCCTGGTATGCTTAGCCATTTCTTTTTTAGTTCAATAACATGGCAAATCGCAAACTTAAACTTTCTGAAGAAGAGATCAGAAAACTCTTACAAGAGCTTTCTCATCTAGTGCTTTCAGATCTATCTGACATAGGTGAAGATGAATGTGTTGAAACAGATGAATCAGATCACATATCGAATGAAGATATTTCTGATGAAGAGATAGATACGTCAGATATTGAAGAAAGCATTCAGCCAGCGTCTACGTTTGTTAGTAGAAACAAAACTGAATGGTATAAAGTCGCCCTACTTCATTCAAAGATCGGTAAGTAATCTAATTTCAATTTATAGTTATTTTTCATTTTATTTTTACAAAATGTATTGTTTATTAAAGAATGCTGATATTCCTAACAATTTTTATTATTATTATTTATTTATTTATTTATTTATTTTTGCTCTATAGACAACACAATAGTATGAAATTGAGTCCTGGTCCTACGCGTTATGGAATTCAGCGAACAACTGAGCAGTCAATAACAGCCATAAAACTTGCTGGTGTTTATAAATCAGCAGGAGAATCTTCAAAGAGTTGTGCAGCGAAGAAGATAGCCGAGCTATTTTTCGTGCAACTATGTCTTTACAACGCTTTGAAAGAATTAGGCAGTTCCTTAGGTTTGACAACAAAGAAAGCAGAACAAGTCGTCGACGCCTGGATTAATTAGCACCCATAAGATCATAATTTTTAGGGGAAGGAAATTTAGTTTGTTGCACAATTTCCGAGATGTTTGTGCCTTACGAAGGTTTTGACGATAGATGACTAGCTCGTGTCATTTCGAGGTAAGTGCACATTTAGGCAATATTTACCAACAATGCCAAGATGGAAGTACGGAATTAAATTATGGTTGATGTCCGATGTAAAAACAGCATACGTGTACAACGCTGAAGCGTATACTGGAAAGCCTCTTCATGGTGAGCGTGATATAAACCAAGGAAGAAATGTTGTTTTGCGCCTGGTAAAAGCAGTTGAGGGCACTGCTCGGAACATAACGGTAGATAATTTTTTCACCGATTATATCCTTGCAGAAGAATTGTTAAAGAGAAAACTAACACTTGTTGGGACTCACAGAAATAATAAACCGTTTATTCCTCCTGAATTTCAAGCATCACCTGATAGGGCTGTATTCTCCTCAGTGTTTGGATTTGAACAGGATAAGACCCTGGTATCGTATGTTCCAAAAAGAAATAAGTCAGTGATTCTTCTTTTCACTATGCATCAGGACGCAAAAGTGTCACAGAAAAATAAAAGAAACCAGATATAATCTTATATTATAATGAAACTAAAGGTGGAGTGGACACAGCAGATAAACTAGCTTCCACCTATACATGTAAGAGAAAAACAAGGAGGTGCCGGTTTGTTTGTTTTGTAATATGATTGATCTAGCTGCAATTAATGCTTTTGTTGTTTTCATGCACATAAATCTGTCGTATAATGAACGCAAACTTTTCAAAAGACGGCTTTTTCTGAAAGAACTCGGAAAACAGCTGACATACTCTCAAAGAAATCTCCGGGAAAAAGCGAATGTGTCGGTAGCTATAAACAAGTTACTAGCTGTAAAAGAAGGCGATGCAGATAATTTGAAAACACCTAAATGAGGAAGGTGCAAAGAATGCGGCCCTAAGAAAGATACAAAAACTCAGACAAGATGTGGATCTTCTCAGTCATTTCTTTGTCAAGAGCATGCAAATACTTATTGTAAATATTGTATTAATACGTAAAATAATATGTAATGTGTAATAATATTTCATATGTAAGTAAAATATGTAGAAATAAGTAAAATAGTAAGTAATTATTTCGTGTGTTTAAATATTTTAACAAGCCACATACGCAATCAAGGAATCGGTCGAACTGGAGGAAGAGGGGGGGGGAGAAACAGTAAAAAGGAGGTATAAATGAGGTAAAATATACATACTTAATCATTAACTAATAATAGCATCCAAAATGAGCCAAACGGGAACTATTGTAAAAGACTTGAGTAAATCTCTACGAACTGGGTCGATTAGACCCATCCAGGTAAAACGTAACTTTTTTTCAACAGGGTAGGAAGGTTAAAATTAGTTTGGTAATAGGCTGGAAATTATAATATTCCCTATTTAAGATACTAACATATAGCGCAGCACATCTAACCACTCATTCATTTTTTTATCTGCTCTTTTCGAAATTTAGGACCGAAGGGATTAAAATTTGCAGTTTTATTCTATATAACATTAATTCTTTCATACATTTTAGGATTTTGAAAACGCAGAAAAGCAAGTATACACAGGAACCCTGTTTCGAATTGGCGAAACTATTCGAAGCAAACTTGGGAAAGAAGATGCTTCAAAAATTGCAAATTATGATAAAAATCAGTCTGAAATTTATAATCTTGTGCAGGTAAGTACATATAATTTTACACATCATACATATGATTGCACATTGTACATATGATTGCTCATTGTAAGTACATATGATTGTAGATTGTATATGATTTGTATGTGAGATAGATGATTGTATATGAGACATTTTGAATATCGAAAATTACTCCAATACCGAAGAAATTAATAACGATAATAATTGGTTCTAGCTTTAATTTCAGAGTTGTTAATAACTGTAATTTTTACTCACTACGCACTCCTGGAAATTCCTCAAAAATATATCCATTTATATAAAATTTAAATTTATGTAGAGTTAATTTCAGTTGGTGCCATAATTGACTGATATATGATAATCAATCGCTGTATTCGTCACATAATATCATAAATTTGATAAGTACAAGATAAGAAATCAGTGACTCTTCAGAAAATGGTTTCGATTATATGCACGTGGCGTATACTACATTTTGGTTCAAACATATGTGGTTCTTTCGGAGCTAATATTTATTATGATCTTACAAGTCCTGTATTTTTTTTTCTGGGCGTACCCATAAACATTTTGTGAATGTAACAGAAAATGAAAATGTTAAAAAGTGAAACTAGGTGATTTTTTTCTTCAAATTAAACTGAAAAAATTTACTTAAAAAAAGTACTAAATAAATCAAAAAATTTTAGAAGCATTTTCTGTGCGTACTTCTGTGAATTTAAATGTAACGTTTTTAAGAAAAAAAGAGAATTCTCCAAGTTAGTCCCGTTCCGCCTGTATTGCATCAACAGAAGCACAGATAGCCTATGGATTAATATAGTGATGTACAGTATTATTGTGATCAAGAGCATAGTGCCTTTCTGAACGAAGAAAGAGAACTTCAAGAAAAGAGAGGGATTCCGAATTTACAGGGTGTTACACATGAAAAAAGAAAGAATAAAGGACTACCAGTTACAATTAATTACAAAACTGAAAAAGTTACAAGGTTTTTCATAAAATTAAAAAAAATAAACAAATGACACTTTATAAAAAAGTTTATAAAAGAAAAGAAAATTTATAATATTTATAAACTAAAATGTGATCGACCATCAAAAACTCACGAAACTTAAAAGAAAAAGTTCAGGGATCAATCCACTTTCCTAACTTTAAGTTTTCAAATCATATGTTACTTGCAAGACCTCAGAAATATGAACTTAGGCTGGGATGCAGACTATATTGACCGTCATCATAAACCAGTTTAATGACCGATTACAGTTTAGTTTTGGTTTAAAAACTGAAATCGGTCAATAAAACTGGTTTATAATGGCGGTCAATAGAGTCTGATCTCAGCCTTACTTGGATTTGGGGATATGGCTTTGGTGAGTTGTTGTTCTTTATTATGTGTACTCAAAAAATTCAACAGGCAACATTAAACGACATTAGTTTTTTGGATGATGGTTATATTATATAAAAAGGTCGTCATTTGATCTGAGTTTAATGGAGCAGATTTCACAAAACATATAGGGCATAAATCTCTAAGAATAAGCCAAAAAGCCATTGATCTGGGCAAAAAGAACAACCTGGCGCAAACCTAAGCAATCAATTCTGTTTCGGAGTTAAGGGGATGGTGGACACCCAAATAATCAAAATTGGCCCAAAAAATGTGCTTTTCCTTTTTTTAATGAAATTTCACTTTTATTTACGAAAACTGAAAATTTTCGGGAAAGTTTGGTATATATCCATGAAAATATTTCTAAAAAATTAAATACTCGGTCGAATCAAAAACCGATACACAGACTTTTTAAAAATATATTTTTATGCTATTATAAAACAAAATTATTTTAAAAAAGTTAAAATTAAAACGCATGGAGCATTTTTTCGAAACTAAAAAATTAATTAATTTTTAATTAATTACTAATATTTTTAAAATTTATTTTAATTTATTTTCAGTTGTTTATAATGCTTTTAGTTTAATATATTAAAATACAAAATTTCATAATCCTATCTTATTAAATAAAAAAAAACTTTTTAATGTCCACCATCCGGTTAACGCTAAGTAATAAAAGAAGAATGTGCGTAAATGACAATAGAAAAAATTTTACAAAAAAGCCAAAAAGATCGTACTTTTTTTTTTTTTTTTTTTTTTTTTTTTTTTTTTTTGTAATTGTAGCAGTTCAGGGTTGCGGTATTTTTTGTAAAGATTCTATATTTTTAGGATACATGGCATTAAGACAAAGGTCATTATGTATATTAATAGACAAACTGCGCTTTCGGGAATGTTTAACCAGTTCCACCCTGGCAACTAGTTTTAGGCATTTTTAAATTCCCAGTTTTTAAACTTAAGCCGACTGATCATCGTTCTAAAAGCCAAATGAGTGCAGTTAGTTGAAAAACTAAATCAACTGGGACATGACCAGTTGATTCAGTTTTCGAAAGTTTGTTGTACTGTACCGACGAGAACGTACTGATAAACAAACGCATCTAGTTCCTACCAGCAATTTTCCTCGTGTTGCCTCGGTCCCGAGCAAAATCGCTAGTAGCGGTGCGTGTATGTCGTATAATGGCAAAGCTACGTAAGATCTGTCCGCCAAGAATAGGGATGATTTGGTCGAAGGACTTTTTGAGGGGTTCTAACGCTTATTCAACTTGCATCTGGAGAAAACCGACCAAAACTAACCCATCCGGTTAACGCTAAGTAATAAAAGAAGAATGTGCGTAAATGACAATAGAAAAAATTTTACAAAAAAGCCAAAAAGATCGTACTTTTTTTTTTTTTTTTGTAATTGTAGCAGTTCAGGGTTGCGGTATTTTTTGTAAAGATTCTATATTTTTAGGATACATGGCATTAAGACAAAGGTCATTATGTATATTAATAGACAAACTGCGCTTTCGGGAATGTTTAACCAGTTCCACCCTGGCAACTAGTTTTAGGCATTTTTAAATTCCCAGTTTTTAAACTTAAGCCGACTGATCATCGTTCTAAAAGCCAAATGAGTGCAGTTAGTTGAAAAACTAAATCAACTGGGACATGACCAGTTGATTCAGTTTTCGAAAGTTTGTTGTACTGTACCGACGAGAACGTACTGATAAACAAACGCATCTAGTTCCTACCAGCAATTTTCCTCGTGTTGCCTCGGTCCCGAGCAAAATCGCTAGTAGCGGTGCGTGTATGTCGTATAATGGCAAAGCTACGTAAGATCTGTCCGCCAAGAATAGGGATGATTTGGTCGAAGGACTTTTTGAGGGGTTCTAACGCTTATTCAACTTGCATCTGGAGAAAACCGACCAAAACTGCAGACCGTTGGATCGACAGCCGTTCGTTAGGTTAGGCCAAAATGCTAATCCTTTACACTCCATCCGTCTGACATTTTGAGTGTCTTATCCACTCGGCCATCGTGTGGCCTAAACGAACCTCTATGTCAACGAAACTTAATGAACTAAAGTCGTATTTAAACTTGAAATAAGCTAGAATCACTAATCACAAATATTTTAGTTTTAGCGTAAAAACTTGCACGAGTTTATGAATAAAGCATAAAGCGTTAAATTTTTCATAAAGAAATTAAAATATTTCTTAGATACTATTTTAAGAATTCTCACAATCGAGTAACTGATAATAGATAAAATTCACTATGTGTGTATGTGTGTTCAAAGAAAAAAAGGAGGGGCGGGCACTTTAGATATAAGACAGATTTTAGAGCTTTTATTGAAATACTTTTCGATCCCTCTCCCCCCCCCCCTCCCCCCCAAACTTTGCAAAAAAATTTGGTTCAACGTTTGAGTACTTACTCATACACACAGACACAGAAAATACTTCTCCCGAATTTTGCATTATTTGAAATATTTATTTTGTTCATTCACAGATCATTTTAGCACGTCGGGGAAAGCATGCTGAAGCATTGGCTATTTCCGAGTTGGCTCGTAGCCGTGCCTTAACAGAACTAATTCGAGACAAACTAATCAAAGACGCCAAGACTGTACCTGACTCCTGGATTTACGCTACGGAATTCACTTCTAGGTAAGTTTAACCCTTTGAGACGCAACCCTTTCCCAATGCTGAAAAAAAAAGGGCAGTCGTTGCCATCGCTCGACTTAACTACCAGCAAGATGGCGGACGAACGAAACGTTCATGGCGTGCCACAGATCTAGAGATCCATTTTGACGCACACCAGCAAGATCGTCCGCCATCTTCCTGGTAGTTAAGTCGAGCGATAGCAACGGCTGTCCTTTTTTCAGCATTGGGCAATCTATCCAACTCTTCTCACATTCTTCCATTTTTATGCAGTTGTCAGTGCTGTTAAAAATAATCCTGACAAATTTTTTACGGGAAATGACGTGCTAAAAGGTAAAGTATTCTCGTGGAGCTATGTCACCCGCAACTATTTTTATAGAAATCAAATCTATTCTTCGTGACTGGCAACAGTCAAAACGTCAGTTTGGTGTTCCCAGAGCGGGAACACTGCGCGTTAAAGGGTTAACTGATGTAAACATTTTTATGGAATAGCTGTTGAGTTAAATTGTGTAAATGCAGTGGGATTCCTGACTGCTTGTCTTATTTGCCCTGATCCTGTCTTTTTCGAACTTTATGAAGCTGGGATTTTACTTGGGAATAGAAATAACATCCAAAAGCGGTTTTGTACAAAAGAAAAGGCGAAAAGCAGAAAATATCAAGTAGCTTTAATCATTTTTGTTAGTATTTATAAAGACTAGCGCCAAAGCTAGAATCCAAGTCGGAACAGCTAAGCTATCTGCACAATATTGGAAAATAGGATTTTCGGAGAAATAGATCCTGAACAGGAACCATGACGATTTGTGGGTATTATTGAAAAAAAGCCACGAGAACAAGTAAATTGAATGAAATGTGTAGTTAATTAAACTGAATGTCAAAATAGTTTAATTGTAGCATCGTTAATTTTTGCACAAATGTGTTCAAGAAATAATGAACTTTCCGATCACTTTTTTTTTTTTTTTTTTTTTTTTTTTTTTAAATAATGTATCTTTAAAAGATTTCTCTTCGTAAAAATTGTTAATTCAGATTTTCTTTCGTTACATTAATGAATCCGTCGGAGGAGAGCCTATTGTTCATAACCTAATTTCTTGGTTAAGAAATTAGACACACACTGCAAAGCTTCTTCCAAAGTGATTATCAATAGGTACACAAAGACGACGTTTCCAACTCCCAAACTCCTATGTGATTCTGAACCATCCTGGTGTATCCTATCTCTCCTAAAATTTTGTGCCTCTAATTTTGAATCGCCGTGTTTATGTGTACATATATACAGGGTGCTCCTAAACTATATGTCAAAAATGTAAAGTGTGGTAAAAAGGACTAAACGGTTCAGAATCACACAGCAATGGGAATTCGAAAATGTCGTGCTCATGTACCCATTAATATAATCACTTTGGAAGAAGTGTTGAAATAACAGTGTACTTACCGATCATAGTTTGCCAAAAATGAACGCATTTTTTACAGAAAGCACTTAACTAAAATATTGATAGTTTACATATTCTAGTTCGTTTGATTCATGAAAGTCACGGAGAAAAGCTCATTGTTTATGAAACTTGATTAAGAATTCAGAGGAACAGTTCTTCCAAAGTGATTATTAACAGGTACACGAAGCCGACATTCCGACCCCACACCGCTATGTGATTCTAACCATCATGGTCCCCTCTACCACCCTTTACATTTTTGACATACACCCTCCAAAAAAGTATTCGAGCAAGAGAGAAATTTCCTATTTTAGATTTGTGAATAATAATTGAGTTTTTGAAAAACGCACAACTTGACAGAAATATGGAAATTCATATTTATACATAGGCCAATTCATATTCTATGATAAATAATTTTTAGTATACGAAACCAACGTAGGAAATTTAGCTCTTGCTCGAATACATTTTTGGAGGTGTATAGTTTTGGACCACCCTGTATAATAAAAAATACTGCGTTGGAAAGTGTTTAATGCGTTTAGTTTAGTTTTGCTTCATTTTCTTTTTTTCAGATTAATTTAAAATGTTAAATATTATTTATGAAATCCATGTTAAACAATTAAAAATTAATGCATTTTAAATTTTAGGTGGCCTGATATCCAGTATGATATTCTGTCTGACTACTATAAATCGGCCGATGAACTCAATACTAATTTCCTGGTTTATTCAGTCCTGAAAGACTATGATTCAGATGCCACTGAACGACTATATCTTTACATTTGGCTAGTTCTGAATGAAAAAGCTGCGAAGGGAGGAGACAAGATTCGTTTTAAAAGAATTGCTTTAAGTGAGAATATACAAGAAGAAGTAGTTATGGTTGACAGTGGATTTTTCGCTAGTTTAACCAGAGCTTACAAGATCCTTTCTAGGGATGGTAAGATTATAGTAAATTCCTTATAGTATACATACCAGAATAATGTACCAGATTTTATAAGTTATTAATTTGATTGAAAGATTTTTTTATTAATTTCAAGAGTGAGAATCCATTAAAACATTATATTATTAATCTTTATCAAGTGGCTGCTTATAGAATTCGATGCAGCATTGCAGTTCTCTTTCTCAAGAATCTTACAAATTTCTTATATTTATGAATTTTTTTATTATTTTCTGCTATTTAATATTATATATTTTCTTAAAAATTTCTCAGTACTTCTTAAAAATCTTTTAATTTACTTTCTAAAAACTGCATTTTTTTCATATTTGCATGCCTTCAACAAGTTCTCATATGAGAACTATTTGAATTTTCTTGCTAACTTGTCTAGGAAAAGAGATGCAAGCTCCTTCACCGATTTTGAACTGTTACTGCACACCTTAATTCGGCTCTCAAACTCGTTTCAGAAGTTTTAAATAGGATTCAGGTCTAGGTAGACTAGTCTGTGTTAACCCATTCGTGCCTGGATATTTTTGCGACTTTCTTCGATTTTTGCTAACACCAGCAGTAATTGATAAATTTCTGATGTCAACTTTTTGAACAAGGGATGATTTCATTTAAAATCATTATGTATAAAAATTGAAATGTCAACATCCCACTTGGCCATATTAAAATGTTTTGTGGAATTGAGGTTCAATACTCGCGAATAAAGGCTCGGAAAAATAAATAACGTTTTCGAATGATAGCGAAAATGCCGTCCCAAAAAAGGGACGCTAGGCATAAATGGATTAACGTTCATTATTTAATAATTTATTTAGAATTTTGTTCACCTTCATTTTTGCGCGTTTTCGTTTAAGAGTTAAAAGTAACTATGTATACGAGTAATTATTGTTATGAAGCAGATGATCGCTAATAATGATTATTTGGTCATTTGAAATTTTGGAAGGTTTTTGAAATTATTCCAAAATTTCTTGTTTTCAACATATTATCTTTGTGAATCAGAAATTCGTTCGACAATAATGACGTGATTAGCTCCTAATTTGATTAACTATTTTTTTATTTTATGTATTTGAAAATATTATTTAATGGCAGTTTCAGGAACTCAATTCAACATTCCCGCAAAAGTGAACAGGAATGTTTGCCTTGATGAGTCGAAAAGTCAAACAGGTCGAGCTAAACTGTCCGAAAACCCAGATGTAGAAGAGTTTCTTCAGTTAATAGAATCGCTTTCGCCGACGGCACCAACACCAAATAAAGACGATGAAAAGTGTCAAGAAACTGACATTAGTGACATTGGTCAGTTGAATAATTTTAGAAACGCAGTTCAGCTGCATGATTCTGAAGACATAGTTCAGCCGGATAATTCTGGGGACTTAGTTGACATAGCGGATAATAACACAACTGACGAACCAACTGACGAAAGAAAAAAGACTGAAACGGTAAGAATTGTTCCTTTCATTGATCTGACAGTTTTTGCGAGTGAAAGATAGTTTTAAATGTTTTATTCGATGAGCAGCTGGACAATATTGAATGTATTTCTGTTGCCGGGGATAGCCTCGATTGTCAGGGCCCGACTAAACCTGTACAGAGACAGCCTTACATCTTTTTTTGTGAGTGGCCAAAGATAGAAAATCATGGTTTTTTATGTTTTTTTGAAATTTTTATTTCTATAAAAAGGACCGAAAAAGAAAATCGGACTTCTCAGAGTGCTCGAGTAATGACAAACACATCTAGCAAGAGTCTTTAACTATTTTTTCGTGGCAGATTTTCCTGTCAGTGTTTCAAAATCCACAAGAGCACATTTAACACAGTGACAATTGGGTTCCAGGACATGAATCAGGTCAAAAATTTGACGTTGGCAATTTCTACTGTCAAAGTAATTTTCTGCTCATGCAAAAGTCTAAACGTACATTTTTTTTTTTTTTTTTCAAATCAGAAAATATTATGAATTGCACTGGAAAGAACTAAAATCCCAACTTCGTAAGATTGATAGAACGATAAGATCGAATGAATAGATGAAAATGACAGCCTGAAAATATCCATATATTCTAATTTGGCTTTGGAAGGATAAAAATGATACCACATTTGCCACTTTGCCTTTTTCGCCGGTGACCAAAGAAAAAAAAAAGCACTTTAAAGAGTATCTGGGTTTTTACTTTAATTAATTTTATCATACTTGGGGTCAAATTTTAGGAAAATTTTAAAACTGCTTAATTGTACTGTCTTTATTAGTTCGGCGGAAGAAACTTGATTGTAAATAAAACATAAGAAAATTTGATTTACAAAATGTGATAAAATTAATTATACTCTGTTGTGCACTACTTCCCTTCGTGGAAACTCAATTTTTCTCATTCCCCCAATACTATTAGAAAAAGTTATTGATAGGTATACAAGCTACGTCGAGTACCATGCGATAGTGATCACATTCAAAATAGCCTGTTTCCACCTGATTATTACAGCTACATTTTCTAATTTTTGTTGATGCCTGCAACAATAAATAACTTTCCGACAGCAGGTGTGTGTAAAATTTATTATATATCTATTTTTTTCAAAAAATTTGTACGAAAGTGCAAACTTTACACGCGTAACTTTGCAACAAAAAACATTTGTTACAAATAAGATTTAGCACTAGCGGTTGAAGTTGAAAAAATTAAATATTGCTAATGAAATTTTCTGGCCAGAAACGAAGATGTTAAAATTCGGGAGTTCTAAACATAAAACACTGTTTAAAATGTCTCCCGCCCAAGGCATTTCTCCATTCGGCAGACAGCCCTAATGTTGCCTCAACAAAACAGTACCAGTAGGATATTGAGCAGAAATAGGTTAAACTGGAGAATAAAAAGTTTTCATTAAAGGTGGCTACTAAAATATCTTTATGGGATTTTTTTTTGTCCTGTTTAAAACTAATGCAATGGAGCTCGGCTGAATGAAATTCCTATATAATTTCCTGCAGTAGTTATGACTTACCGAAAACCGTCTGTAAACTTACGAAGATACTAGATTGAATTTCGTTGCGTTGAGTAGTTTGCTCTATTTGTTTCATGGGTTTTTCTTCAAATACGTGTATATAACAAGAAACCTTATAAGTCCCTTCTTTCAGAGAATTGCTCTTCACAAAAAGGCGTTCTTGCGCAAATTATCGTGAATCTCAGCAAACTCGGATGACCAAGCTGGACGTCAGTTCAAATGTAGTCAAATATTATATTTAAACTCACAGAAACTCTCTAGCATTAAATAATTTTTTTTTCTTATTTTACAGGAGAGATATTGGGATCGTGGCGCCTGGGAATCGGAAGGTATTAAGCAATTGATCCAGCTGTATGAGGCTTGTATTGCTCCGATTAATGATGATCTTCCCGAAGAAGAAAAAGGGGAAGTGCCTAACATCACTATCATTCCGCATGGTAATTTCTAGAAATAAGTTTGTTTCATTTGCACAACCTTGTAAGTTTGTTTGCACAGAACCTTGTCAAAATCATCACTTGTTGATTATTTTGGTAGCTGGAATGAAAATTAAGTTTGTATCGATAAAAATAGGTCAAGATATACAATTTGTGGGAGCGTTCGGCGCAGAGTACCGAGATGGGTGGTGCTAGACTTCCCAATTTCACTATCGGGGCTAATTGGAACAGGTCCCATCATACCTACCTCGAAGTAGTTTTTTCAAAATTCGATTTAGAAATTCTTTTATTTTGTGTTTTATGTAATTTTCAGCAATTATACACACATAATACTTAATGCGTGCTGTAATTACGCTTACAGTAAAAGGATATTTACCATGAAATGGAGGAGAGAATTTAATTCTGCTGTTGTTCCAATCTTCTGACGTCTAGTGCCAGCTAGATCTGATCCATAAATCCGTGCACCTCAACTAAATGAAGTACTGAAGGTGGATGTGCAGAAATGTCCTGCAGCTAATTTTAAAAGCTGCGTGTTTTGAATGTGTAATGCAATTAGCTGATTTTCAAGAATTCTTAACAGAAAGGTCACATTTCAGTAAAATTTTCGTACAATACAAGTAAAATTACCTCATCCGTAATTCTACTGGACAAAACGTTTTGATCTTTTATCGATTGATAAAAGATTTATTTCTCCCTCTTTTGAGCTTAAAACTAGAACTAAATTTAAATGCATGCAAAATCACCTAATTTATAAAAGGTTTTAATTAGAAAAGAACACATTAAGTACGCTCCTTGCGTTAGTGGAATCTCCCATTTTCTCCATATCCAAGGGACATTTTGCTCAATTAAGGGACATTTTGCTGCCCAGTTTTTTTGCATCTTTTGTGCTAAGGAATGAAACAGAAGCCACAAAACACATTTCCTAAGACTAGCAGACTCGGGCGTATTAATAACCAATAAATGCGCCTATTTTGGAACATGTGATATTTTTTAGAACACATAATCCTAGGTTATATAATTTGAAACGCACGTCGGGGGTGGCGGTGGGGGTTATTCGTGATTTCAATTGCCATGTAAAATTGTGTGAAAACTAAATAAAAATATGGAATCGTAAACCCGCAAGATCTCCTCTTTGCTTTGCCCGACTACGAGTACTAGACGCTGGCGGCTGGGGAGGGCTCTACGCCAGGGTCCCACCGAGCCGCTCCGCCTCGCCTCCTGTCCAACGACGATGCTCAGACCAAACGCCCAGTATGGTTCTCAGCGAACCCTCAACAGCCTCGCCTCCTCCGGTACACGAACAACAAGATTACACCGCGCCAACTATTACGTCCTCGTTTTCTTACACACACATATATATATATATATATCCCTACATCAAAACAGCTATCATTCCATGAATATTTAGAATTTTGTATCTGCTATGTGGATGCTACACTGAATCGTAAGTTATGCCTTTTTAATATATATATATATATTACGCCAATGGGTTTTGTAATGCCTATGTTCGCCATGATGTTGAAACTAAATTTGGCTTGTAGTTTACTCTTAGCACTCGTGAAGTATGGCGATAAATCGCAAGCCTAGACTCTTAGCATTTCCGTGCCACAACACGATTCATCCTTTCCTCACTTTTCCAACCAGCTTTGAATGGCGATGCTCTCTTTAGTGTATTTCTACTTTCTGGTCATGACCGATGTAAGTCCATCAGGATCAATGCATTATGTCTTTATTTAAAAGTTTGAATGTACAAAACTGGGCAAAACATATATTTCGGAAATTGTTCTCTGGTCCATCGATAAAATAGGATGCAGTTTCAGTTTATTGAAAGATGTTTTTCTTTTTCAATTATATTTTACACTTTTTTAATACATAATATATATTGGCAATAAACTTTGCGCAATTAGAGCTCCTCCAGAATGACAAAGAAGCATATAATTTTTCTTATTTATAGAATTTTTGTTCAGTGTTCCTTTTTGCTGTCTTCATAATGGAAACAAAGAATACCTGATCAAGCGATTCGTTCTCAGCTATGCACCAAGTCTTCGAGCTTTACTTCTTCTAAACCAGCGATACAATCATCTTAAACCACAAAATAGAAAGTTAAAGGTAATTTATTTTCTTATTTCTGTAGTTCTTCTAAGAAACAGTATCAGATTTACAAAGCACAAATAAATTAATACCGTAGAACCTTTAATTCTTTTTGGCTGTTTAAATGATCTAGATTCTAGAATGCATGAGCACCCACAAGGGTTAGAAGTAAGGCATTTTGCCCTATACCCTTAGATTTTTAGCGCAGAAAGTATATTTTGTGAGAAGATATTTCTTCTACAAAAATACACCGTGAGATGTATTTTACCATCTTCTGATGTTTCACCCATCTGTGTGCAACCATAAGCAAGACAAGAATTTTGAGCAAACTCTAGTATTTTAACTACTCTCATAGCCTTCTAAAAACGTTTTCCCATAGTGCTGTGCGATGACAGAACCCAAATAAAAGTTGTGCAGTGGTGTACGACTGCCGAAAAGGAGGTAGTCCTTGACAAAGTTTCCTCTGACACCTAACTGGTCAATTTTCATTGCGTTGTAGAAATGATACCCAGTTCTTCGTCCTCTGCACATGACTTGCCGAGAACACTAGTGCAGTCACGAAGAATTCTGTACCGTTCCTTCATTGCAAGGGAAATTGATCAATTTGGTGGCAGAGGAATTCTTGTCTAGTACTGTTTGGCAGTCGTACGGCACTGCACGACCTTTACTTGGATTGTGTTATCGCACAGCATTAAGGGAAAGAGATCTTTGTAGGCTATATGAGGTTTTCTCGATCTGCACCAGACCCGGATTCCATTTTCGTGGACGATAATGTGAGGCTACAGAGAGCTCACACTGTTGATGATTTTTTAGTCAGAGAATATTCGCTGCATGAACTGGTCTTCGAAGGCTCGAACATGTTTGGAATAGTTAGGAAAGCCATTGCACGACGTTTACACCCCTTCTAGGATCCTATAGGTGTTAAAAATCTCGCTTTTGCAAAAATAGGTTTTACTGCTTAACGACCCTTTGAGGCGCAACCCTTTCCCAATGCTGAAAAAAGGGCAGCCGTTGCCATCGCTCGACTTAACTACCAGCAAGATGGCGGACGATCAAAACGTTCATCGCGTGCCACAGATTTAGAGACCCTTTTCTGACGACAGCTCGCTGTGTGGCACAGCCAGCTGCGTGAAAAAAGGGTATCTAGATCTGTGGCACTCGATGAACGTTTCGATCGTCCGCCATCTTGCTGGTAGTTAAGTCCAGCGATGGCAATGGCTGCCCTTTTTTTAGCATTGGGCAATCTATTCAGCTGTTCTCGCATTCTTCCATTTTTCAGCATTCTTCCATTTTTGTGCTGTTAAAAATAATTGTGACTTTTTTTTTTTTTTTTTTTTTTTTTTTTTTTTTTAACGGGAAATGACGTGCTAAAAGGTAAAGGATTCTCGTGGAGCTAAGTCGCCCGCAACTATTTTTATAGAAATCAAATCTATTCTTCGTGACTGGCAACAGTCAAAATGTCAGAGTTTGGTGTTCCCAGAGCGGGAACATTGCGCGTTAAAGGGCTAAAGCATTTTTCATCGCCCTTATTAACAGTATTAGGCTCACTGTGAGGCTGTATAACAGTGCAAGGTGGTTACACTCAATATAAGATGGACCTTTCGCGAAGTATAGTGGATCATGACTTGACCGTTTTTGATAATCCGTGTATATTAACTAACAACTCACCTCTTTTTTGGTATTGTTATGCTGCTATATTTTTTCGCTTATGATAATATATCTCAGAGTCAAATTTTGATACAATAAACCAAATATTTCTTCAGTTATTACAGATTTTGATGTAACCTTAATTTTGAACGCCGGTATAGTTGAAGAACATTTAAGATTTGCTCCTTTAAAAAACGGGATGCTCAAAATTTTCTCTGATATGGAGCATATAAATGTTAAAAATAGTAGGAATAAAACTTGATGGGCGCTCAATCATGTATGGAAAAGACAGAGGTGTGCAAAAACTAATTAGAAATCAGTTTCCATGACTTTGTACTTTCCCTGTGAATTTGACAGATTAAATTTAGTTGTGAATAACTTGAATTCAGTCTGAACTTTAGGAACCGTTACTCTAACGAAATATCCGACATATGCATGCCCGGATTCTGTTTATCAAATGGGAGAAAATTCCAATCACACAGGTAGCCCAATGTGAAATGAATTCTGACAATTTCCATCAAGTTTCCTCTTTTCTTAAAGGAGAAACTGAATCTGAAAATCTGTTGCTTCAGTCGGCAGTTTACTGCATTCAACTGCCTCTCCAAGATTTTCTTTTGGAATCGGCTTTAAAGTATATCTTTTTTGTTTAAACAATTCAATAGAAAATATGGGCTAAGATCAGATTAAGTATACTTTCACTTTTATATACATCTAAACTGACACCTGTGCCGTGATGTCATCATTCAACCTGTAAGTTTATGTTACTATTAAAAACGAACTAACAGAATAAATTAATACTCAATATAGTTTCTTGAACCGCCTTGTAATTTTATTTTAAATTGCACCACTAAACTGAAACGGAAATTGTTACAAGTCTGAAGAGTGTACCCCCCCCCCCCACCAATAAAAAATATGCCTATGGACTTCCATATAAGAATATCGCCATTGTTCTATCTTTTATTCCAGTGACATCTGCAACAAATAAAAAGTACAAAAAAGCAATGTAATAAGTGTTTTTGAAGTACTGTAACCTGTATAGTATGTTAAGTGAAAATATCAGTTAATATGCTGAGCACATGAAATATATTCTTACGCACAAGTAATTGCACTACTGATCTTTAAAATTTGTGCTTTTTTCTGTAAAAATTTAAAATGTATTTGTTTATCTTGCAGATTTTGGCTATGGGAAATCCAGTCTCGGAGTTTGCAACTGCGCTAGTCAATTCTGAAGATGAAGCTAGGAACGTACAAGCAGTTTTTGGATCTGAGGTTTGTGAGCTTGCTCTGAACAGAAATGCCACCAGACATCTTTTTCTGCAGAAGCTGAACGATGTCGACATTTTACACGTTGCTTCTCATGCATGCCCACAAGACGCTGAGGTGAGAGACCAACGTCTTCGAAATGTAATCCTGCGCTTACTTAAAAATGTGGTGGGTAAAGAAATCAAATAAGTTTATTAATAAGAGTTTAATAATTAAGAGAATACCTAAATACATTAATTTTCGAATTGTTTAAAGATATTAATAACATTTATTTTCATACATATCAAATTTTAACGTGTGATTTTATTTTCATAGATATCTGACTGTATATCCGATATGGGTGATATATTTTTTTATAGATTGCCTTTTTCACACCATAAATTGTAAGAAAATGACACTTTTGTGGAACACCTCTTATCATACAGGTGTTAATTTGAAAAAATAGCTGAAAGAAAGCTTTCTGTTGTTTATCTGTCAAAATTTTTAAAATATTTAACTGAAATCTTTTTATGTCTTTATTGTAGCCTGGAATGTTATTAAAATCAAAATTTTATCTTTTTCACATTTGATTACTTTTTTTCACAATTTATTTTTTAAATATTTATTGGCTGCATTTAAAATTTCTATATTTTGCTCATCAACAATGTTTTTCCAAATACGAGTGTTTTGCAATTTTTATTTAATGTTCTAAAAATCTATTATACGCAATAAACAATCGAAAAAGATTGAATGTGAAAAACAAACGTTATATTTTCATGTATAAGACATTCTATTTTTAGGTATAAATGCATACGAATATTATTCATAATCTCTAAAATATATTTTAAATACTGTAAAAAACCCGAAGTTTCCCCAAACCCTTGGAAAAAGAAGTTTTCTTCGTTTTCCAAGGGTTTTTGCCATCCATTCCCTTGGAAAAAGAAGTTTTCCAAGGGAATGGATGGCAAAAACGTCTTAAACGGGAATTTAATTTTTCTGAAAAACAAATGGAATAATTTCAGCATAGGTATTCAGTTGACACTTTTTAATAGTATTGAAATAATATCCAATTTTAATTTAAATTTGTAAATTGTTTTGCATATAAAAAAAATAGTTAATGAAGTAAAACAACGTAATTACCTTTACTGAATGCAATCTTTATGAAATTCGAGAAATTTGACTTTAAACGTTATTGGAACCTACTGTTATAGTTTTTTGTTTTTGTTGGCAATCTTTATTTGAAAACAGTCTTGTTGTCTGCTTTTAAAAACTTCTTCAGGCAGATTTTCAACACTTTCGACAAAACGACGAAAGGTTTCTAGTCCTTTAACAAAATCCGGAAAACTAGGAATTCCCACGTCCTCGTCCTCAGCTTCACTCATTTCATCATCTTCTTCACAAATTTCATCCACTGTTAGCACTTCACAAGACAATATTTCATCATCTGCTGACACATACTCTTTAAACGATGCAGTGAAATCTAATCTTTGTACTGTCTACCAATCATCTTTAATATCTGATTCAAAGTGGTATTCCTCTGTTGATTCTCCATCCAAGAATCCTGCTTTTTGGAAACAATTGGCAATCACAGATGGTGTTATTAACTCCCACGCAAATGAAATAAAATGAATGGATTCCAAAATGTTCACTTTCCTCATATCTCCAGTATTGTCCAGTTTACCAATCATCCATTTAACAAATCGTTTTCTGTAGGCTTTTCTTTTAATTACCTTGCTTGACATTTTGAGAAGAGTAAAAATTTTCACTCGTAAACTTTCTAGAGAGAGAGAGAAAGACGACGTTCACTGACTTAAAAAGCTTTGAACTGAAAGAGCCAAAGATATGAGAATTTGGGTGGTTCATTCTTCCTGGAAAAGGGGCAGGTAAATCTATTCAAAAAGAAAGCAACTGATAAACTTACCCTGAATACTGTAGGAGCAAGATTGGGCTAATCTCTTTCCTAATCATCATTAAATACTGTTACAATAAACTAACAGGTGCGCACATCTTTTTCCTTTTGCCGGCCACTATTGTCACAGTACCACTGATTTCATTCACTCTCCACATTCCAAGAACAGGTGTGGACGTGATATAAAAATGAAGGAGTAGAGGCGGAGCGCATTTTAATGAATTGGACTTTATGGGGAGACATTTCCGGACAAAGAGGTCTATTACGAACGAAGTCTGCAATTTTTCAGAGAACGGGGTATATAGAGAGGCGGATGAAAACACGTTTTCAAAGTGAACTTGGAAGTTAAAGAAAACTTTTTACGCGGGAAAGAGTTTCGAACGAAACTTCTTAAGTGTGTTATTTTAACATTGGAAGAATAGGGAAAAAAACGGGAACCGAGAATGTGAACTTCTTAAGCGGGAAGTTCTTAAGCAGGTTTTACTGTAATTAAAACATAATTTTTAGATTTTTATATTGTGTTAGTGTAAAAAAAAAGTTTTCCTATTTAAAATTGTTATCGGTTCTCTAGATTGACTTGTAACTGAATTTTTAGCTGAAAATGGGAAATCAAATAATTATATACACGAGGAAAGTTACAAAACAATTATTTTGAGCAGAAATTCAAAATTGATATCTAAAATACAAATTAAGTAATTTTTTTGTTTGTTATTTTATGCACAGTAAGCGAAAAAACGTATCTTGGTGCAGAAGGTAAAAAATAAGCAGCAAAAAACAACGTGCAAAATTGCAAAAATAAATAGCAGACAGGTTTCGGACAGTAGGATATGCCATCGTCGGTGCTAGAATGAGAATGGCAAAATTTGCTCTGTTTATGCAGAAAAAGTAGGAATTCAAGATAGTCTTTACGAGGGCCAATAGGAAAGCAGGAAATTAAAGTAAGTGAGAATAGATGGATTTCCAGCATTCAAAATGGGGAAACGAAGAAATTCCGATTTTAGTTCAGCTAAACTGATTTGCGAAACCCGTTTCCCCAGTGAATTAGATTTTCTTGAAGCTTTCAATATCCACGAAAACGTAACCAGTCTTTTTAAATTTTGATTTCGCTGCCCTTTCTCAATTCTTTATTTTAAATTTATTTCCTGCTATTCCACGACTAATCTATCTATATATAATATTAAAATGCTAAGGCAGCACGCCACAGATTCTTCAAGTCGTTTCTGATGCAGTTTGAATATGCGCTTTGACCATAATACTCTCCTCGACCAATCAGCAACCAGAATAAAATCCTGTCTCCACACATAAGTACAGCATTTCATAAGGTATTACCTCATTTTTACGTCATATTAAAAAGCCTGAAAAGAATTAAGTCGAAATGTATTTCTTAAAGTTCATAAATTTTAAACGTTAAATTTTAACGTTTTTTTAAACGTTAATGGTCGTTCAGAGAACTTGTGCTGTCTGGGAATTTGTTTCTTAGAGCATCGTCATTGGAAGAAGCAAATTATTTCGCACCTAGTAAAATAAAAATGGCAACACCCACACAAAAACTCGCGATTTTTAACCGTTTGGGGCGCAACCCTTTCCCAATGCTGAAAAAAGGGCAGCCGTTGCCATCGCTCGACTTAACTACCAGCAATATGGCGAACGATCGAAACGTTCATCGCGTGCCACAGATCTAGAGACCCTTTTTGGACGCAGCTGGCTGTGCGGTACGGCCAGCTGTCGTCAAAGAAGGGTCTCTAGATTTGTGGCACGCGATGAACGTTTCGATCGTCCACCATCTTGCTGGTAGTTAAGTCGAGCGATGGCAACGGCTGTCCTTTTTTCAGAATCGGGCAATCTATCCAGCTGTTCTCGCATTCTTCCATTTTTCAGCAGATGTCAGTGCTGTTAGAAATAATCGTGACAATTTTTTACGGGAAATGAGGTGCTAAAAATTAAAGGATTTTCGTGGAGCTATGTCACCCGCAACTATTTTTATAGAAATCAAATCGATTCTTCGTGACTGGCAACAGTCAAAACGTCTGGGTTTGGTGTTCCCAGAGCGGGAACACTGCGCGTTAAAGGGTTAATATACAGAGTGGTTATAACTAAACTTCTCCTAAGAAACAGCATTCCAGCATATTGCCACGAAGTTTGGAATAGGGATTGTACATAAGGTGCGCAAGAAAGTAAAATAAAAAAAAGAAAAACTCGTACACACAATTTCAGCATTTATGCAATAACTTTTAAACATTTATTGACTTATATGTGTCATATCTTGAGCTGAATTCGCATAGAAAGCGCCACCTATTGTCAGAAGATCTGAAAATAATTTCTAGGTGGCACTTTGTATGGGAATTCAGCTCAAGATATGACACATACAAGCTAATAAATGTTCAAATGTTATTGAATAAATGCCGAAATTGTATGTACATTTTGAGTTAATTTCGATTTTTAAATTTGATGTTTTCCCATGGAAAGCGCCACCCAGTGGACACTCTTTTGAGATAGTCCCTGAGTGCATTTCATGTTATACTCTATGTACAAAATTTGGTTACAATCCATTCACCCATTGTATCTGTAGAACCCTGTATTCAGGGGAAGTTTAATTAAAATTACCCTGTATTAAGTTTAGGGGAAGTTTAAATAAAACTACCCTGTACACGTTATCTGTATGCAATGCTTTTATATGAATTACATTTTTTTGCCCATGAAAAGATTTTTTTCGCTTTATAGAGAGTTAACATGGACTGAATTTCCGTAACATGTGTTAACAGTTTGTGCTGCAGAAGTGTCAAGCCATGAAATGTGTTTCACAATAAAGCTGTAGGTTGTTGGTGTAATTTAAGAATATCTCGTCTCAGTGAATGTGAATGGAAGACTTCACAACTTTTCATGGATTAAGTTGTGAGACTTGATCGTATTTTTTACATGAGCATAATTTACTCAAAATCTCTATACAGATAACTTTTGTAATTTATTATATATCTCTATGTTCAATATCCAAGTAATAAAAGCCTAGATCTGTACTTTTGGTACACCCTGTATATATGGTATAACGATAACACTGCCGGCATAAAATGGGGAAAAAGTGGGCATATTGTTGATTTATTGACATTCTCAATTGAATTAATCTCTTGTAAATATTTAGTGTGATTTGAGAATATCACGTCGCAGTTAATGTGAATGGAAGACTACACAACTTTTCATGGATCAAGTTGTGAGACTTGATCGTATTTTTTACATGAGCAGTATTTACTCAAAATCTCTATGTATGTTAAAAATGCCTTATTTTTAGTGCAAGCAGAAAACTTTGTATTTTAGTGTATATGTCTATGATCAATATTTAAGTAATAAAAGCCTAGATCTGTGCATTTGAGACACCCTGTATAAGTGGTAACGATAACACTGCCCGCATGGAATGGGGAAAAAAAAGCTTGCATGTTGGTGATTTATCGACATTCTCAATTGCATTAATCTGTTGTAAGTATTTAGTGTGATTTAAGAATATCACGTCGCAGTTAATGTGAATGGAAGACTTCACAGCTTTTCATGGATCAAGTTGCGAAACTTGATCGTATTTTTTACATGAGCAGTATTTACTCAAAATCTCTGTTAAAAATGCATTGTTTGTAGCTTAAACAGATAATTTTATGCATTTATTTCAATTTTTTTAAAGGACGTATTTTTGAAGAAGGATACCGCACAAGTAGCAGGTGATTATTCAATGCGTGGTTCCCTCCTTCTGGCAAGTTCCGACGACGAGTGCGAAGGTATTGTCAATGCCACCGAAATTGCGTCAGTCGACTGCAGATGTCAGCTGGTCACCCTCAGTTGCTGTGAAACGGGTCTCGGGAAAGTTACAGGTTTGCGGAGCCTTTCAACCTCTAATAGCAAATTAAAAAGCGCACTTTGAATTCTAAACGAATGCAATTATTGTTGCCATCATATTTTTTTTTTTTTTTTTTTTTTTTAGGAGATGGAGTTGTTGGGTTGTACAGAGCTATCTTCGCAGCAGGAGCGGCATCCGTGTTAGTGACTTTGTGGAAAATTCCAGATAAAATCACAACTAAATTAATGAAACACTTTTATAAAGAATTCAAGGTAAATATCCGATGATAAGATACATGAAATGTACACGAATGATCAATTTTGTGTCTAGTTCAAGGTTTTGAGCAAGACAGGCTTGTATGGTCCAACTGCAAAAATCAAAGTATTTTGTAGTACACTAGGGGCCAAGGCCCCCAGACTCGCTACGCTCGCTTTTCGTATGAGGCATTCGGCCCCTAATCAGGCTTATTCGTAAAAAAGAGATGATTTCAACAGACAAAACCTGAAGATTGGATCAGATAGAATGTTACTGAGCTACGCATTGCTTGGTTCTTGCATGTTCAATGGTACATAAAAATTTAAACTTCACACTACAGTAGACCCCCTCCCCCTCATTACATGGAAGATATTTTGTTATGGGAATCCGTGTTGTACGGGTCCTGAGCTATACTACACCTGGAGTGCGGCCTCCGCTTATAATCGCTGGAAAAATTATTTGCACTCTTCAGAAACACAATGATTTTCAATGTTGCCATTCAAAAGTTATATTAATTAGGAGCTAAAGCATAATAAAATCAGAACATCTGTTTCAGCTGTATTTTTAATAATGTAAAACCTATTGGACACCCTTCGAATTTGCCACCCATTGCGAATTTTCATTATTTGGCGACTTTTCATTATTTGGCAATTTACACATGCTCACAACCTATAATTACTGTTCATTTAAGGTTACCGGAAAACCGTTATCCAAATTGTCATTTACATAATCGTTTGCAGATTGGCGTACTTAGCACCACGAATTATACCATCTCGTCGCGCTAGCAAATATCCAAAGTGTACTGTAACTGCTATAATGGCATAGTTAACGCCGCCAAATATTTCTACTGGTAGCAAATTATCCAGCTGGACGAGAACCGGCTTTAAAATAATCTGCATTTTAATTATTTTTCATTTTCCAGATATTAGTTATTCTGTTTTGGAAAAACGAATAATCGCTAATTCTAAACTCCTGTTGTCTAAGCGAACTTACTATTTGAAAATTGTCAACTTTGTGTAACACATTTTGAGTTACTTATTTCATATAGTGTTTATTTTCGCGTAAAATGGGCGTAATTCTAACTAATGTTTGTAAATTTCACGCGATTCTAGATACTTGGAAACGCTTTGTTAAAAAGGAATGAATGATTTTATGCCAAATCTGGCAACCATTCGGTTTATTTTTTCAGTTTTTTATTAATATCTTCTAAAATAATTCGATTTTCGAAATTTAAGTCAGCTTAGTAGGTTCCTCGGAATTTTTCGAATCTGTGGGCACCTTAGTCGAAACTCAAATCCCCACGGTTTAGGAGGAGATACGCTGACAAGCTTTTGACAGCGGCGACGACAGCGGCCTTTACTTTTTTTTAGAATAGAGAGATTCTACAAGAAATTCAAATTACATTAAAATTTTCGTGATGGTCCCAAATCAGGAAGCGTATGAAACTTTGAAATATCTATTTATTTAGATGTAATATCCCGAAATTTTAGTGGATACCATAAAGTTTTGAACCTTTTTTTACGCACTTTGTACGTAATCTTTGTACGTACCTTTTTTTACGTAATTTATTGTGTAACGTTCAGAAAACGTCTTCTGAACGTTAATAGACGTTCAGAAAGCCCGTGTGTGTTTGCTGGGTATATTGTTGATTTATTGACAACCTCAATTGCCGGTGGCCGAGCGCATAGACTTCTGAACTGGGAGACGGAATGTGCCTGGTTCAAAACCGGGTCGCGTTCGCCGACCTAACAGTTCGGGGTGTTCTGTGATTTCCTCCGAAACTTAGCGTAAATATGGGTTAGGACCCCTGAGAAAGACTCCCACAGAGGGCACCCCACCCATCGGCCTAGATCCCATGTGTAGATAATTGGCCGTAATCCGATAACACAACACGAGCATTTCAATTGCATTAACCTGCTTGATATTATAATATAATGCATGCTAGCGCTATCTATTTGTAAACTTCAATTTTTTTTGTTTAAAAAAAATCTCTTATTCCCATTCGTGCGAACTGCAATTTTTTTTATCATTAATTGCTCCTTTTTAATAAATTAATTTTTATAGTAAATTTAAAAAAAAACTTTTAGACGCATCCTGTATTAGATTTTATAATATTGTTTTTATCGTTATTTTCATTTATTTATTTTTTCCAGACATGGTATGTATTATGTTTTTTTTTTCTTTTCTTTAGGAAACTGGTAAAGTGCCCAGCTCTCTTCGAGCAGCAATGTTAAATTTAATTGAAGAAGATAAACTGCCTCCTCAGCAGTGGGCTGCATTTTCGTATATCGGTGCTTTTTCGTGATTTTCTAGTCGCTCTGCTTGGATGCCAAACTGCAAACGACCAACAGGATACTTCAAAACTGTTTCTACGGCGATCTTTCTAATGATAATTACCTTACTGTCTGTAAAATAGTTTCTCGTGCCAAGGAGGAATGTTCGCTGTTTGTGCCTCTACAACAGTGAGAGAGAATGTGTCAACATTGTGTCGTAAGATGAAGTGGCACTCATCAGCAAGCCCCAAAATGATGCGTACTCTGCTATGTTGACCTAGTTTACAACGTTACAGTTAAAAACATTGCATTTTGGTGTATCTGAGTACTTTTCATGTTTAAATAAAAATTATTTAAGAAAATTCGTTAAGACACAGCAAATATCGCTGCCTAATGCGTAAAAAGCTACTGAAATTCCAGCTATAGCAATATATTTTAATTTATAGTTAAATGAAATTTTTTTTACAGAAAAATGTGATTTTGAATGTTTGATTGTAAGTATGGGGAATTCCAAAGACCTAATGTTTCCGATATTAAAAAAGGTCACATTCATGCCTGGAAAGTTGAGGATGTTAGTTTTTCAGAAATAGGATGTTGTGTATTAGAAGACATACATCTACTGCATCTAATTGTATAGCTGGAAAATATTTTATTTGGGGGAATATAGTAGCGGACGCAACAATACACGCTTTATAGAATCTTCAACAAACTGTAAAAACCTCTAATTTATTTGCTTCAAAATTTGATATTTTTAATACTGGTATCTTTTACTGTGTTTTTGCACAAAATAAATCTAATTTACATTTATTTTATGCAATTTTCAAAAAATTTTCACTTCATAAATTTATATATAGTCCCTTAACTCATGAAAATAACACATTTTATTTAATATAAATTAAACTACTGAACGTAAAAATTTGAAATTTTGCACAGCCATGTAATATTAATTTCTGCATCTATTTCCATCGAAATTTGGCTAGGTCGCTATTCATAATTTTTTTGAATATTAATTTAATAATTCATAATTCATATTAATGATTTATTAAAAATCATAACATTAAATTATGTTTCGGTCGTTTAGTTCTAATAGTACGAATAAAAATCAGCTTCTTACTACCAATATTATATGAGATATGAATTGAAGTATGAAAAAATATTTTAACATAGGGGGAGGGGGATTTTGGGTGCTCATAACTCACTCATTTTCTGTCCAAATTTATTGAAAATTGGTGTCCGGGGTTAAAATGAGCTAAATTTTTGAAATATGAAGTGAAATATAGGGGTTGCTATTGAGAAAAAAAAAGTTGGTGCGAATTTTAATATGTAGATGTCCCCTTATGCAATTTTTATGCATAGCAAATTAAAGTGTGCGTCAATCGTAAACGATTGGTATCTGTAACTTCGCTGTGCGACGAACGACGACCGAAAAATGTACAAGTGGGCCTTTTTTTCTCCGCAGCTGTACATAATTTTTTGAGCGAGATAGTTTATCGAGATCTATGGCTATTTTCAGGCCTTCATTTGAAGTACGTAGAGGAGGAATTTCCCACATCTTTTTCATGCACAAAATCAGGGGTAAAAATTACAATATTTAGTCACTAATCCTTTGGACCAGTCACTCCGTGACTTGCCTGGTCCGTATACATTATTTTTAAAAAATGCAAAACAAAAGAAGTTGCATGAGTAATACACATTGATTTCGGTTAAGAGCTTAATTAAAGAAGTTTAAATACCTATTATAAAAATGTTAAATAGATCAAATTAAGTAACGTGTATTTAATTAGATGCCATTTATTGTGGGACTAATGAGTAAAGTTTGCTAGCGAAAAATGTAAATAAAACGTTACTGGTCGGAAGGGGCCACAAATTTTATATTCTGGACCGTTATATATTTTTGAAGTCTCGAACAAACGTTAATTTCGGGCTCTGCATAAAATATTGTTTTCCGTAAAAAAATGAATCATGTGGCATATAATGATAACCTCTTTTTTTCAAACTGTATATTTTCCAAAATATCATTAGTCCCTCATAGAAGTAAAATAGGAAATTAAGCTTTTACTCGAACATTTTTTGGGATGGTGTATGTTCTCCCTCAATGTTAAATGAGAGTTGCACTATTTATAATTTTTCTTTTATTTATGGCAGAAAAATACTAACTGCAACAGAAGGGCAAACAATAATTGCATTCAGGCAAGAAAATAAAGAACGAGCTTTGGTTTCGAAATTACATTCAAAATGTGCAACGGTCTTCAAAGTTTGACAGCTATTAATCATATACTATTGTCAAATTTGACCGCAGAACAAGTGGTTATTGCATAAACAATGGAATAGAAAACAACTCAATAATAATACCGTACGCTTCAAAATCAGACATCGCTGACAACAATATAAAGTTATGAAATTTCAACAAATGCTTTCAGTCTATATTAGACCTTGTTCAAAGCATGGCGTCTTTTCTGTTCTTCGGTGTTTTTTGTGTTATGTACTTCTGTAAAAGAAAGTTTTTCTGTCGTTTTGCATTTGTTCGACCCCCTCCCCCAATGCCCTCTCGGCTGGGCCAGTGACAAAAGGGGAAGAGTCGAGAGTAAGTACGCCATATACACACACTAGTGACACAACATCCACATCATCTTATACAACAGCCAATAGCACTCTTAGCACCTTAACATAAAACAATAGTTGGGCTTCATCAGTCACATTTTCCCTACTCTCTTCCGAATACATAACAGCCACACCCCCACCATCACCAACTATGTCATCAGCAATTTCACCAACACTTTCATCATCATCTGCCATACGATCACCTGCTTCTACATCACTCTACCATCAATACCTTCTTCCACATTCATATCATCAATAGCCACTCAACACAATTCTAACTCACCCTGTCTAATACCACTTCCTTCCTCACCAGTTTTTCCCAACATTAGAATCCGTAAAAAAAAAAAATTAGACGCATTATTAAATTTTTCTCTTGCCTCCGACCCGTCCTACAATCCCCCACACCACCCAACCCCCTCCAAGTTAAAGATTTAAAACACTTAACAGGTACATTTTAATCCTCAATAGTCCCAATTCACGCTCTGCACTACCTGACAACATCCTACACAACAAATTTAAAACTTTACTCGGTAGACTTCCTCTTTAATAGCCACAATAGTTCAGAACCCAATTACAGCAGTTGTCTGTAATACTATATTTTCTCAACCAAAACCGAGAGACTTTAAGAACCATCGACAAATACGCTTTGAAAGTCCTGAGATAAAATCTTCAAATTTCAG